>JAOEHY010032712.1:0-34112 GCA_025447955.1 Psilopsiagon aurifrons | reverse complement strand
TCTCTTCTCCAGGCTGAACAGCCCCAACTTTCTCAGCCTATCTTCATACAGGAGGTGCTCCAGTCCCCTGATCATCCCCGTGGCCCTCCTCTGGACTTGTTCCAACAATTCCATGCCCTTTTTATGTTGAGGACACCAGAACTGCACACAATACTGCAAGTGAGGTCTCACGAGAGCAAGTGGAGGCAGCCCCTGTTTTCAAACATTTTTTGGGCTTTTTGCTGTTATTTATGATAGTCAGAAAAGCAGATTGTTCAGTTCCCATTTTTCTCCCAAGTCACTCTTCTTCCTTGCATGAATTAAACGAATAGGAAAAACTGCCCAGCTCATGGTGATGGCCAGGTTTAATATTTATAGAGATTTGAAATTATCTACACAACAGTGATGAGGATCTAGGTGAAGAGTAAAAAAGAAAGATGAGAAGTAATCACCTCAGCAGTCCAGTAGTCCACATGCAGTTTCTACTGTGAAAGCCTTCACGAGAAGGAGAAGGACTAGGTGGCATACAGGTGGATCAAAATTTGACTGTTCAGAATGTAATGAAGGAATAAAAATATAGATGACTGTCTACAGTTGCCCATCTTCATGCTATTAGTGTAGCTGACTAGACCTGAATACATTGGAGCAATGACAAAAAGTGTAGATATATTTCTTTCTGACACTGGCTGCACATTAGGAGAAGATGCAGTGTTGAGATGTATGTTGGCTTTACCCAGTCAACAGTCTCTGGCATGCAAAGCAGCTGACAGATTTTCAAGAATCACTGTGGGCGTGTGATCTTTAAAAGAAGTTATGTCATGACAAAGTAGTATAATGAATAAGGTTCTTATGTTGCGCAGACTCAGGATATGTGGGGTGAAGAAGTGGAAAGAATGTCAGGTGTGTTACTAAAGTATCCCAACAGCAGTAGGACAATATCTCGTAGTAAGTGGAAGACGCAGAGACAGAAGGCAAGACTTGTCAGGGTCAGAGGTACCTGTAGAACTGACGGCCCACTTTCCTGAAAGAGACTTGTATAACCATACCGTAGCTTCAAAGCTCATGGGTAGGCTGTTCCACTAAAAGGCAGCTGAAGACTGCGATGATGCCAGGAGGTTACTACTTTGCAGCTTCACTGAAACATAGTTTTACACTGAAGTACAAGCAAGTTTTTTGTTCTGCAAGATCTCAGTTGTGACAAGGAGGATAAAACAGCTCCTTTTCCTATCATGTTTTCAATCAAGGTAATGTGATAGCAATATAACTTACACGTGTAGTGTATGCTAAATAAAATGACTACCTAGTTACCTACCTACCAAAAATCCCAGTTTTAAATAGGAAATGTTTGATTCAGGTCACATCAAATTTGGCTTTAAAAGCTTCTGTGGGGAACTACATTGTGGTTAACCATGTTACAAGCTAAAATATTTATGAAATAAGATTAAAATGCTTAGCTAATACGTACAATACATGCATTAATGTGGGGCAAAGCAGTCAGATAAATTTACAGTGAGTTTAAGTAAAAATGCCCTACAGACACATGCCTTTCCTAAAGTGATGAGTGTATTTTTTGTATACATATGTTAAGTCATGTTTTTTTTTTTTTCTGCAGACTGTTATAAACACAGAAATGGCTGCCAAGAATATGTTAATAAATGAATACACAAGTTTTGATGGGGGGGGGGGGGCGAGAACAGAGCACCTCTTTTAAGCTGAATAACGGGGGCAGTAAAACACAGCTGAATTTATGGTGCAGTGTGCTGAGAGTAAAGCTCACTACCAGGCCATGCATGGCCCAGTGACCACTCTCATTCAGCATGGTGCCACCATGTTTCCACCAAAACAGGGGCACTTATTCTCCTTTCTTTTCCCTTAGCCACTCATTCACAATATCTCACCACTCATGGAAGCTTTGATATGGCAAAACTTGGCTAGATCTGTATATCTCATCAGCCTATTCTACAGTGGCTAGAGAGAGTTGCCATGTGTAATTGGGATTGATTACAGGTGCTAAATCGTTTATGAAACCCACTTAAAGTCCTATCCACATATATGTTTACATTCTGTATTCAGATGAGGAGAGCTCATCTGGGGCCTTCATCTTTGCAGGTGGGGACTAAATGGGTCACTTCTTGGGTCTTTGCACTCACTTCACATAAACGTGAATTAGAGAGCTTAAGACATCCTCTCTGCCCTGGGCTGACTGAAAACCCCCATGAATCCACTAGTGCTACAGGAACCAGAGAGGAAGTTCCATGAAGCAAGCACAAGTATTGCTTAGCCTCATGGTGCTAAATTCCACAATAATGAAAATGCCAGCTGTCACATGAGAAAAGGGAAGGGATCCATCTCTCCTGCCACTGCAATACAACAGCAAGGAAAAATCAGCAACAGAGATGCAGCAGTAAAGGTAGAGTTGGCTGGCTATATGCAGCCTTAGTTTTACCAACCCGGAGAAAAAGCAATGAAAGTAATGTGTATGGTACTCAGTGGAATTAAAATTTTGGGGTTTTTTTTGTTTGTTTGTTTTAATCTGAGCTCTGTACATTGGTCATGACAGCAGGAGAGTTACTGTTCAGTCCTTGCATATAAATTGGATGTCTGAATCTGTTCAACTAGAGAACTAATGAGTGTAACAGACGGTCTTTTCTTTCTCCGTCACTGGCTGCTCATTACTCCATTCAGTAAGTGTTGCCCAAAGAAGACCAAGAGTAATGTGTGTAAACATGTAAGGAATAAGAAATCCATCTGCTATAGAAAACCATAATTAAAAGGAAAGCTAATCAAGAGCAATAAAATAAAAATATCACAAGCAGAAAGTAGTGAAAAGCCTGAAAGTGTCACTGGAAACCTTTACAGGGATAACTAACATAAATAATCTTGATCTGAGAAAATCAGATGTAAGCATTTTTTAAGTAAGAGCAATATGAAAGGAGGAATATGGAATGGGTTTCCCAGGGAAGTTGTGAATGCTCCATCCCTGCCGGTGTTCAAGGCCAGGTTGGACAGAGCCTTGGGTGGCATGGTTTAGTGTGAGGTATCCCTGCCCATGGCAGGGGGGTTGGAACTAGATGATCTTAAGGTCCTTTCCAACCCGAAGTATACTATGATTCTATGAATTGTCAGGAGTATGTTGGAAAAAGCAAGAAAAATGCAGTAATTATATTCTTATACAACCCCAACCAAATTGTTTCTGTATTCCACCAAGGCCTGTCACATAAATAAGCACTTTGGTTTACTTTTGGGTTCTTTTTAAAGAGAGGTGTAATCTAGCTGATATGCGCAATGAAGTTGAACCCATTTATTGTCTCTGCAGTGGAAGACAAACTTAGTATCAGTGTTTCACATACTTGGCATTTTACTAGGCCACTCCTGTAAGCCTGAATAGAAGGCTCTACAGCTCTGGCATCTTGAGGTTGGCTTTGTCTCAACACAACTATGGTAAACCTACAAGAGAAATCTAGCAGTTGAAAACAGCAGTATGTATGTGTTGGGCAGTTTGTGGAGGCAGTCATACCAGTGCCCCAACTTTTGTTCTTTGCTCTCAGCAGCAGCTCAGCTGAAGCACTGGATTTGGCACATACCTGGACCACCCAGGTTTTGTTCCCAAGCACATGACACTCCTGATATGAGGATGTGTGACAGTAGGTTGCAGCTGACAACAGTCTGAACTTGAACCTGCTTGGATAAGGTGGTTCTTCTTACTTCAGAGGCCATCACGGTATAGGGCTCTACTGGAACACACATACCAGGAACGTTTGATTTAAAAAGTGGGATGAGAACAGTTTTATGACCTTCACCAGCTCTAGACTTTTGAATGTATTAAATACATTGACACTCATGCCATATTTCAGTGGCAGTCCTTCCTGGGGTGCTTGTCAAGCCGAGAAGGACAAGTGGGCCTGTGCAGCATGTTTCAGGGTACATTCCTTCCTGGGTGGTGCACTCATCATTCTAATGACTCGTTAGAGGCCATGAGGCCACTTATGGTAGCTGGTCACAGGATCAGGACCAATATTTGGGCTGGCACAGGAGAAATTCAGCTGAGGGCACTTGTGAGAATTCATTTGTCTTTTAGAACAGGTGCTTTCAGAACAAGGAGTTTGTATAAACTGCTGTAATCCCATACATCTCATGTGTCCCCCAAAAAAACAAAAGCTGATTTAAATGGCTTTTAAAATCCAATTGTTATGGTGGTGTTATCTCAAAATCAGGGTTCTTCACCCTGTCCACGGAGAGCTGATTCACACAGAGTCAAAATGTTTAATTCATGTCTGTATAGAGATGGGTACTAGTTGGTAACTCCACAAAGCTAGCACACCGTGAGTCTGCCAGCTATCTACTTTTTATACATTTTAAACAGTGAAAGTCCTTTCTGTACACATTAGCAGTCTGCATCTACAATCATTGGCTCTTACATTCTCACATATCTGTTTAAAGACAAAGTATATATTTCACAGTGGATGTTCCATGAATAAGGGTCTGTGGGCAAGGGTCTCTTATCTCTGGGAGTGTGATTTTTAGTATTGTAATGAAAACAAGTACATTCAGGAACAGAGTAAGCCTCCGTTTTGCTAAGCTTTTCAAAATTACTTCTGCCTTCCTCACCTTTCTGAAGTTAGTTGTTACTCTTAGATTTACTCTTTGTTACTTAGATAGATGTTACTCTTAGGTAGATTTAGATTAGATATTGGAAAAAAAGTCTTCTGTGTGAGGGTGGTGGGGCACTGACACAGGTTGCCCAGAGAACCTGTGGCTGCCCCATCCCTGGAAGCGCTCAAGGCCAGGTTGGATGGGGCTTGGAGCAACCTGCTGTAGTGGAAGGCGTCGCTGCCCATGGCAGGGGGGTTGAAACTGGATGATCTTTACCTTTCTATGAGTCTTCTGATGCAGACGCTTCATTGCTTAGACTTCTATCACTCTTCAAGGTTTATGAGCTTGTAAGGCAACACTGTTTTTCCTTGCTACATGCAATTCTAAACTCAAGATTTTCAAGCTTTCCCACACATAGTCCTTCACAAACCTTAACCTCCTCACTACCCGGTCACAGTGGGAAGACAAACTCCGAACAAAATTCAAGCGCAGGCCTCTCCCAGCAGTTTTGACCTCTCTCGCGGCCCGTAGGAAAGCCCTCATCGTGCCCTCGCTCCCGGTATCCCAGCGGCCACCACGCATGCGTAGGCAGAGGTGTGTGAGTGCGCGGCGGCCGTGCGGCGGGACGCGGCGGTGTGTGGTGGCCGGGGGCGGGCCCGGGGGGCCGGATGGCGGCGGGGCTGCGCCATGTTGCGGTGGCTTGTGGCGGTGCTCAGTCACTCCTGTTTTGTTTCCAAGGACATGTTCTACGCGGTGCGCAATGGCCGGCGGACGGGCGTTTACCGCACCTGGTAAGGGCCGCGGCCGCACGGGGAGCCGCCGCCGAGCCGGCCTCAGCCCCGTCCCACCCTCACCCGCGGGCCGGCTTCAGCTCCGTGCCCTCCCTGTGTTGCAGGGCTGAGTGTCAGGAGCAAGTGAACAAGTTCCCCTCCGCCAGCTTCAAGAAGTTCGCTACTGAGAAAGACGCCTGGGCCTTCGTGCGTTCCGAGCTTGCGGCCCAACAGCAGCCTGAGCCGACAGGTAGCTCGTCCGTCCCTCGCCTTCCGCGCCTCCTCGTCCGGGTGGGAAGGGCAGCCCGACGGGGGGGAGAAGGAGATTCGATCTGTCTGGCTTCAGCATATCCTCAGTGTAAACAGTGTTACACGTGGGTAGCAGCTCCTTTGTATCCTCTGGTGGACGCCTGGTAACTGGCGGAGTGCCGTGGTGCGGCGGTGGCCCTGCCCTTTGGACTCTTAGATGGGTGTGTCTGCAATGGAAGGAATTCTGTGGGTGCTTGTTCCTTCTGTAGGTGCTTGTGGGTTGCTTGTACTATCTCTTACGTGTGGCTGTGTGTGTCTCCTCTTCAGTTTGATCAAGAATCAAGAACGGTGTGTACTATAAAATGTTTTGCATAGTAGCTTGTGGCGGGGTCAGTTAAGAGGCTAGCATTAGCTGATAATGACTCTTGTTTTTAGAAGCAGTTGTTTTAGGTAAGATTTGATCTTATATGTGTGCCCAGGCAGGCAAGAAGGCAAATGGCCTCCTCACCTGTATCAGAAATAGTGTGTCCAGCAGGTCTAGGGCAGTGATCATCCCCCCTGTACTGGACACTAGTGAGGTTGCAGCTCAAATACTGTGTTCAGTTCTGGTTCCTTCACTACAAAAAAGGCATTGAGGTGCTGGAGCAGGTCCAGAGAAGGGCAGTGAAGCTGGTGAAGGGTCTGGAGCATAAGTTTTATGAGGAATGACTGAGGGAACTTGGGTTGTTTAGTCCAGAAAAAAGAAGGCTCAGAGGGGATCTTGTCCTTGTCTAGAATTACCTGAAAGGAGGTTGTAGTGAGGTGGGGGTTGGTCTCTTCTCTCAAGTAACAAGTGATAGGACAAGAGGTTAGGGCCTCAAGCTGAGCCAGGGGAGGTTTAAATTGGATATTAGGAAAAATCGACTCACCAAAAGTCAGGTATTGGAACAGGCTGCCAGGGAAATGGTGGAATCACCATTCCTGGAAGTGTTCAAAAACCGTGTAGATGAGGCCTTCAGTTACATCATTTAGTCGTGGTCTTGGCAGTCCTGTGATAAAGGCTGGACTTGATTATCTTAAAGGTCTCTTCCAACCTAGCTGATTCTATGTTTCTGTGTAGTTAAACTTCTTCTCTCTCTGCTTTTTGTTTTTCTTCCTATTTTGGTTTGTTTTTTTTTTTTTTTTTTTGGAAGGGGCACGTGGTCCTGCACTTGTAACACAGGAAAATGGTAGCCAGAGAGGGGAACCAGAAATAAATGCTTTGTGTTGCAGTACGTGCAAAAGGCCGTATGAGCAGCCTACAGGTGAAGAACACATTGCAAAGCGGGTAAAACATGATGAAGTATACTCAGCGCCAACAGTCAGTGAAGATAAATTTTCATACATGGGTGAGGTCTTTCATAATTCCTGTAATTCTTTTAACTTCTTTGCACTTTTTGATAAGTAACAGGTGTAGTTATTAGACAGCCTTTAGAAAGGTTTGTGTATGGCAACATGAGGCTCAGCCTAACATAGTTTCTTTTTAAGATGGAAATGTGAGCCATGATATATTTGTTCATGTTGTCTTTCATGATAATTTTAGTTGGCTTTAACTGGTATCAACGTAGAGCTTAATGCGATCATCATGTGTGTCTGAATTACACACTGTATTTAAATATACTGATGTAGCTGGGAAGTTTTAAGTTGATTGGAGAAGATGGGAAGTATGGTGGAAATATGGAAGTTGGGCAGAAGTGCTTCTTGAGACTGACTGATTTGACACCAGTCAAATTGGGGGTGTGAAGCTGCAGTGGAACTTGTGTTCTGCATTATTAATTTACATTGCTTCTGTAGTGAATCTTTTGAAGGATTCTGTGGGAGGGAAGTTTTGGGAATTAATCTGCTGGCAGATGTTTCTTTTTGCTTAAAGAGTCTATGCTCTTGAAGGAGTTCTTGAGCTTCTGCTTTTGGTACTTATTTTGCAGGTGAGTTTGCAGTCGTTTATACAGATGGTTGTTGCTCAGGTAATGGACATAGCAGAGCACGTGCTGGAATAGGTGTCTACTGGGGTCCAGGCCACCCTTTGTAAGTAGCTGGATGGATTTATTCTTTTTTCTTTACTGATTTTTTTTTTTTTTAAATATATTAGTTTGGTATGGATGCAATTTTCAATACCAGCCTCCTTTTGAATATGAAACCGTGCTGTTGACACTTATAGTGACAGTGCTATGAGACAAGTGAGTTATTAAGGAGAAAAGAGAAATCAGCTTCTTTGGGAGGTAAGGATGTAGGGAAAACCAACTTGAAATAATGTATTTAGGGGCTGGAGCTATAACCCACGTGATGCAGAAAGTTTTAAAATAGGTGTAGATGTGCACTGAAGATGACAAATTTAACTGCAAATTGATAACAGGTCCAAATATGCAGGTGGAAGTTAGAGCTAGGTTATTTATTCATCCTCCTTTATAAAATGAAAGGTAGCTCTCTTGTATTTATTTTTATGTGTGTTCATTGTAACCATTCTGAAATTTGGGGGTAACTAATCTATTCTTCATTCCTTGGACACAGAAATACCAGTGAAAGACTTCCTGGACGGCAGACTAATCAAAGAGCAGAAATACATGTAAGTAGTAAATGTCTAAAATACTTCTGCGTGTCAGGCCACAGTAGCACACTCATGACTATTTCTGGCCTTCAGAAACAGTTATGAAGCTGTGAGAGAAATACACAAAATATGATGAGTTTTGACTTGAAACATATCATTCTGTTTGAGTTTTATTGATCTTTATTGTATTTTGAATGAGGTAGTTCACCTTGAGAATACCCAAATACCATCCGGCCAAGCACAGCTGTTAAAACAGTCTGGCGTTTGGAAAGCCTCATTCTCAAATTTGTATCTTATCCTTTGCATTTTTAATGTGTGTATCTCTGACCTTAGGGTGAGTAGTGATTAAGAGGGGAATCTCTTCTCTTTCTTTGTCAGACCAGCCCCATCAGCATCTAGTAGACCTTGTTTCCCAAAGCGAGGCCCATGCCCCCGACTATGGCAGCACTCATACAGTAGTCTCAAGAGTATTGTATTCCTTAGATAAATGTAACAGTTCTAGGCTCTCAGGAGCAACATTTGTTACTTACAAAGTGAACTTTGTTGGCAACAGCGGACTTGGTCTTCCCTTCTCACCTCAATTCTGGTATTGCTGCTGTTCTGCACTGTATGTTTGGATATGGACTGAAATGAAGAATTGATCTGCTTAAAAATGACGGGAAGTTCATTTTAGTGAGGGACAAGCAGAGGTGATAGTGGTGTGCCAGGGGTCAAACTTGTCACTAAAGATCTTTTCAGCTCTCCATCGAAACCTGGCCGCTTCTACCTCTTACTGTATTTCAGAGCACAAAAAAAGCCCTACTCCAAAACCGACAAACCCCACAAAATTTTTAGGGGTTCCAGTCTGTTGGAACTGGTATGAATCCTTCCTCTTTGCCAGTGAAGCTTCAGTGGCTACCTATGTGCCTGTTTCATTAAGTGGTCATCAGCATGCATAATTTTGGGAACGTCTGTTCTAAAGTGTGTTGTTACTCATTGCTGGAGAGACTGCAGTAATAGTCTTCGTAGTTCTGTGTTAGCATCAGATATTTTGCTAGTATTTTAATTTTAATTGCATTCGTTCAAAGTCCTGGTCTGAATTTTGATTCTGTTGAAATGTTCTTAAGGCAGCCTGCAAAGCAATAGAGCAAGCAAAGAGTCAAAACATCAAGAAACTAATTATCTACACTGATAGCAAGTTCACTATTAATGGTAAGTTAATAATGTTAGTTTTCCTGATTCTTAAAGACATGCTGCATGTTTATTACATAAGGGCCACAGAATATGGGCCTGGGAAGAGGGATATATAGAAGAGAATGCATAACTTATTTCAACACTGAGGACTGCTTGGAGAAAGAATTCAGAATATTGCAGCATCTCCTGCTTACTGCATGAAATACAAGCAGAGACAAACTGTATGTTACAGTAAAGGCTGATAGAGGTAACTACAGGATTTTTGTCTTAAGGCATTTAGTGTGACACAGAGTCTAGAAGAAAGGTCATTTGTGTGTACTCTACTAAGGATGTACTTGAGAAAGTACTTGGAAGTTGGTGTAGTAACCCCGTAGGTGTTTTGTTTTGCTCGGATTGGAGAGGCTGTGTTCGTACACACTCGTGAAGTCCATTGAAGTTTCTTTGCTTTATACATGTAGACTTCATTTCCAAACATTCAGGCTATGTCTGTCTTCTTACTTAAGGAGTAATACAGTAAATTTCCTGGCCAGCAAGGGATGGCCAGAATGTTAAATACTGTTCTGTAGAAATCTGCCTATATGTTTCTATTCTGAAGGATTCTCTTTGGTGTGCAGAAGCCATAAGACAGGCGGTCGTCTATTTTTCCTCTATGCATGTATCTCCTCAATTTCTCAGAATAAATAAAAGAGTACATCTGTTCTAGCTTACTGTAGCATCAGGCAATCCTTAGCTTCAGTTTATTGAAGGTCATGTTGTAATTTTGTGTGTAATGCATCCATAGGATTGTAGTGTTTAAATATCTGTTAGGGAAAACATGTTCTGGTAATGCAAGCAATAGTGGAAAAATACAATCCTGAAAGACAGTGGTAGAGAACCAGACAAAGAATATCTTTCATCTCCAGTGTCTTTGTGTGAGAATTTGTACAGTTAATGTCTTGTTAAAAGGCTCTTTACTCCATTTTAGAATCATAGAATGGTTTGGGTTGGAAGAGACCTGTAATATCATCATCATGCTGGCTTCTTTAATAGCATTTTCATGGTGATGCCCCCTTTACGTAGGTATTACGAGCTGGGTTGACAACTGGAAAACGAACGGCTGGAGGACAAGTTCAGGAAGAAGTGTAATAAATAAAGAAGATTTTGAAAGACTTGCTAATTTATCAAAAGACATAGAAATTCAGTGGGTAAGCACCTGGTTTCTTCTTATTAATGACATCTTAAACATGCTTCTTGTAAAAACTGACAAGTATGACTGTAACTAAGAGTTTTATAGAGTATAATACTGTACATCCATAAGTAAAACCGTAAATACAGAGAAGCTGCTGGTTTTATTTAAAGCAAATAAGCAACATAACTAGACTCTTGGAACCAGTATCTTATTTATTAAAATGCATGCTTGTATTTTGCTTTCTGTCTCTTGTTACTACTTAGATGCCTGCAATAATTACTTGTAGTTCATTAGTACTGTTAGATGAGATTTCTGTTCCTGAAAAACTGAGCTTAAAATGCTACTGTCTTTTTGAGTCATAGCTGAATTTCTGGATTTGCTTTTCAGCACTCTAAAGATGTTGGTTCGTTGGTGCAACTCAGTCACGTGGGTGTCTTTAAGATGGGAAAACTAAGACGTTATAATCCCAAGTAAACCATCTCCAGTTCTCTGTACCGTAACTGTATTTTTTTCCGTGAAACCTGGGCTTAAAGGTCTTTAAAATACCTATTGTTAAGTTTAAAAATGTTTTGCTTTCCATTAAAGAAGTAAAAACAATAGGAATACAGGTATTCCTGATAAAACATTTTTCTGTGACCTCAGCACTAAACATTGTAGGGGATATCTACCCTCCCTTTCTTGTAAATTTTACTCTAATTGTGCCATAAGCCCACTGATTCTGGAACTATATCTCTTTACCATTGACTTTTTGATTGCTAATGGTATATTTTTTGGGCTTCTGTCTTCACTCTGTACAAAACAGGATCAATTAGATCTTTAATGTGCACTTTTCCTATGAGAAATATATTACAGATATTCTTTCACTCATGTTGGTCTGTGTTCTAGAGCTGGTGACTCCAGTATAAAGGCTGACTAGAATTTTATGTAATTACTCCTATTGTCTGTTGAGAATACTGTGCAAAAATTTAAAACTAAAAGCAAAGTTCAACTGTCCTTCGAGTATTTACATAAAAAAAAAATTAGTGCTGTCTTGTACACACTTCTAACAGCTGAATCAAAACTTGGGAAGACTTTTATTTTGGGAAGAGTGATGTATGTATACGCTTTATCATGGTAACCCCTCTGCTCTAGCATGGGGTACCCCATGGGCTGCACGTGGATGTCTGCTCTGTCATGGACCCATGGATCTCCATGGGCTCCACCCTTGCCTTTGACAAGGACAGACTTAGGGTTGAAAGTGGTTTTGGTTGCTGGTTGAAGAATGGGCAGTTACAATACCTGGAAATTGAGAGATTCTTTTCATACCCTGTTCCTGCATCTGAAGCGAGTGCCATAACCACCAAAGCTGTTAGTGGTATAGAGGTCTCTGGCTTTCTGGGTAAAGGTTAATGTGGTTTAAGCACTGAATACAGATAGGTTTTCCTCTCTTCTCTGAAAGTGGGAATTTTGAGTTGGAGCTGTTGTCTGCATTTCATAAAGGCTAGGATAGGTAGTCCTTATAGCCAATTCACTACTTCTCAGAAGGACGACTTTCACAGTTTGGCAAGACTTTCCTGGAGGAAGGGAGACTGAATATTCCTGATAAGAACATGTAAGGACTAAATTTGAGGAGGGGACTTCTGCAGAGGTGCTGCTGTACTGTGAGAGAAAGTGTGTGGACTGATCAAATTCCATGTGTGTACCTTTTTCTTGCATATCTAACACTCCTGTTCTTTTGTCCTAACAGATGCATATTCCTGGTCATGCTGGCTTCCAAGGAAATGAAGAAGCTGATAGACTAGCAAGAGAAGGAGCTAGTAAACAATGGTCCTGATGTACAGAGAATAGAGACTGTCACAGTGGGAGGGAAAGGGCCAGCATCACAGTGACAACTTGAATGGCTGCAGTTGTTTCAGAGTTGAACTCTGAAGTGTAGTTCTTTCTGGCCTGAAGCATTAAACATGTACCAACTGCACTGGAGAAAACCCTCGCATTTTCTTTTATAGCATTTGGTTTTGCAATCAAGGTTTTTGTATTTTTTTTTAATCTGATGATGCAAAGTGCTTGTTTTTGCCCCATCTTACTGAAGGACCTCAGTCAGTAGTTCTAATTGTCTTGCAGACTTCTGAATTCACTGTAAAGACAGACTTTGGAAGAAGTAATATTGAATCTTTATCTTGTGTTCTGTATTTTTCTCTTAGCAAAATAAATTATTTTGTTGTACAGAGGTATATATTAACAGTCCAAAATAGTTGGGGGAGGGGACCTAACACAGAGATCTCTGTTGGTATGCTTTGGCATTCTGGCAGTAGCAGGTGGGCTTGTAACACTCGTCAGTGCCACACAGCATCATCAGCTACAGCGCCTGAGATTTCTTTAAAATTTTACTTACTTTGCAAGGCAGCATGAACAAAGTAAAAAGCCAGACCTTTAGAGAATTTGTGGTGAATTTTTCAGTTTTCACTAGCTGCTTAATGTCCAAGCTCTTTGTTTCTGGCCTTCTATTTCCATTAAGTATTTTTTTTTATGCATACTGGTTCACATTAGCATTGTTGGTTCCTTTTCAGTGTTGTCCCAAAGGTGATAAATAATTGGCTATTTTATCTGAAATGGAACTAGAAGATGATCAGCTTCTCCAGATCTTCCGGATGTCAAGTGTTTGACTTCATTTTTTCCAGTCAATGATGCGATTAATGGAATGGCTAATGTGCACTTGTGCTCTTGAATTAGGGAATAATTACCAGTAATCAACATAGTTTTATTTTCTCTACATATACATGGGAAGAGCAAGCAGGTTTGGTGTGTTATCTTTGTCAACTTTGTAAGGTACCTTCGTACTGTTGAAAAGCAGGGCTTCAGCTGGAGGTTGCTGATTTTGTTTTTGTGTTTGTTGATACAGAACGGTGGAGCTGCTGAAACTTGATTTCTTAACAGTTCTCGTGCATTGTAATATCTTCACTGAGGCAAAAAAATTAGCTCTTACACATTTAGAGTCACGTAAATAGTGATAGAATGAGGAAACTGGCTGGCTAGTAGTTAATAAATGAGTGAGGGTTTTAGATTTGTTTTCTCTCATCCAAAACTGCACAGTAAAGCTCATGTAGGGGGAAGGTAGTCCACTGTTTAGCTCTTCCCTCTGCCTCTTGTATATATGCACACAATTTTCCATCTCTTTGTTTATTTTAGAAGTTTGGCTTGAAGGAAGACACACCATCAACCCTGATCAGATCTGGTTGAGGGATCACAATGTGACCAGCAACATACTGAAGGCATGGCATCTAATCATCTGCCTATCAATACATCTCCAGTTAAACATGTAGATCCTATTTACTGTATGGAAATCTCTATATTTTGAAGCAGCAGCTTTGGAAAATAAATACAGATAATGGTGGGTAAATCATAGCATCTATGTAATACTGAATCTATTAGGTAGAATATAACAGGAAATCTAATAAGAAAGAGTTTTTGGTTAATTGATACCAGTGTTTATCATTCTTGCTCTGGAAATGTAGGACAAAACAAAGCTAAGAGGAAAGTTACAAGATTAAGGCCGATTAAAGGGTGGAAAGCAAATAGTACTTCTTAATGGGACTTCAAGACTTGCAGAGGATGGTGGCCATTAAAGTCATTCTTTCAGGGCATTTAGTGCCATAACATCCAGTGGATAGACGTTGAACCTCTGGCTGGATTCCTGTGTGCTTCTAAAAATGCAGACAATACCAGAACTGGACCAGCTGTAATGTCATGAGGCTTAAATTTTGCCCAGAATCAAAACCCAGTAGTGCTTATATATAAATACTGTACTTTAAAGGGATCTATTGCCACTTCCAAGAATCTGGGAAATACTGGTTATTTTTGGTAAGTATAAAACTCTTCATGAAGAAAAGCATTTAAGGAGGGATTATTCCAGCTGTTTCTCCACATTGTGTTATGTGTCTGTTGGTTTATTTGTCAGGTAGAACTGCAGAAGTACGCGGTCTGTAGGAGGCTGGAGGGCACTGTTGGACTGTGTCTTGTCCAGCCCAACTCAAGCAGGTCACTCGGAGCAGCTCGCTCAGAATGTATCTCCATGGATAGAGACATGAGCTTCCTGGGCAGAATGCTTCTTACCACTGTTCCTCCCCTGCTGCTCCCCAGTTCATTTCTTACTTTTCCATACTGTGGGGTTTCAGGGCAGGTCGTTGAGGCTGAGGCCTATTGTTAACTTCAGTCAGAGTGCTACTGACAAGGGCAGGCTGGATGTAAACACTGTTGCTGATGAACTTAGGCATGACCTGTACTGTAACCAGCACGTTACTCGGAGGGCTTGTGCGGGTGAGAACCTCCTTACCCGGACAGATCTCCTTCATGGAGGCCTCTCCTCACCTCCTGCTGCTGAACCTAAGGCCGTGCACTAAACTAAAAGCCGTGTCTGCCGCACAACAGTCCCCGATCCGCGTAGTTTCAGTTGCAAATCGTGCCCCTTTACGGCAATACCCATAGGCCGGCAGTGCGGGGCTGCGCCCGGACTCTGCCCCGTCCCAGCCGGGGCGGGCCGCCCCACCCAGCCCAACTCTGCCCAGCGGAACGGAGCCCCTGCGGCGGGATGGTGGAGGCCTGGTACATGGACGAGTCCCCGGAGGACCAGCGGGCCCCCCATCGGCTGCGGCCCAACCGCGCCGTCAGCCTGGAGGAGCTGCGCCGCCTCGGCGTGGTCTACCGCAGAGTCAGTGAGCGCCTATGGCGGTGGCGGGGCCTCACGGGCCTGGCCGCCTGGAAGGCCCGGCGGTGGCGGGGCCTCGGTGGCGGAGGAGGCAGTGCCTTTGGCCAGCCCGACGGGGGAGCGGGAACGGCAGCCGGGGGGACGGAGCCAGGGCGGTGCTCGACCGCGGGGAGTGGCAGTCGGGACCGGCCGGGTCCGTGCCAGCAGTGTCTGTGAGGTGATGGGGGGGGGGGGGTGGTGGACGCTCGGTACAGGTACCTCTGCCGAAGCTGGCACGGCCTGTGTACTCATGGCGGCTAACTCGGCTTCGCCTGACCCTCCTGGGGGCTCGGGGTTTTCCACATTAGTGCCCTGAATTCTGTTTTGTGTCTGAACGCCCTCTACGCCCCTTTCTTTCCCTTGCCTATTTTTCAGTTGGATGCTGATAACTATGAGACTGATCAATGCCTGAAAGAGATCCGGAGAGCAGAAAACTATTCTTGGATGGATATAATAACCATACAGAAAGACAAGCTTCCAAACTATGAGGAAAAGGTACGCAAGTCTGTACGTTCGGTGGGGATTTGCACCCTGCCGGCTGCCGCTAGAGTGTGCAGCCGGCTTCTTCACACCTGCACGACCCTGAGCAGGGGCACGGGGTGAGATTTCCAGGTGTCAAACACATCCTGTGCTGAAGTCCTTAACGATAAAAAAGCGGTGCTGGTCTGATTTAAGAAATACCAGAGAGCTTTTGCTTCTGTAGATTGCCTTCAAAGGTTTTAAGGATGGTTTCCCTCGCGCTGTCATTTTGAAACTAAGATTCCTACCTGCAGAGCCCTGCCAATGTTGGCCTATCCTCAAAGAGCCTCCTAGGATGAAGACAGGTGGTTGCCAGCTGGGCATGGGCTTTGAAGGCTCACACATCCTAATGGTTGCTTGCAAAACATGTCTTTTCAAAGTGAATGTTAACCATATGGAATCAGAGGGATGCATTCTCTGTACAAGAAGATTTTTTTACCTTGGGAAACTGGTACCTTGGCTGCTTCTCAACAACTGAATGCCAATGGTGCCAGGCTCTTGGATGAGCCTCCTAGAAGGAGAATTCTCCTCTCAGCGTCTGGGTGCTGGCATGCTGCTCTGACCGCAACCCAGTGTCACTTCTGTATTTTCATTATATTTTCATTTAACAGTTTAAGTTTGGTTTAAAATTGATGACAGAATGATTAGGTAGTAACTCAGGCTGCCTGGGCAGGCTCTAGCTGACACGAAATGAGCCATTACTGACAGGGGGTATGGACTTTTGCTCTTCTTGCAGTGCTGGGTACCGGCTCAGGAACACTGGCACTAGTGTGGCCAAGTAGCATCCAGACCTCAGCAGGTGATGGTGTCTGGTGATCGCACTAACCTGCTCAGGTCTCTGTTAATTAAAAGTTTAAAGCGCAGTTTTGTTCAATACTGTGAAATTTACTAAGAATTCACCATTCCAGATACAAAGAATTCATCATTCCAGAAAAAAACAGAACATTGCTGCTGTTACCTTGTGGGGAGAGAGCCTGGAGCTGGGGCTTGCTGTGTGCAGACAGGCATGACATGCTGCTTACATCAGATTGCCAAGTTTGGCAGTAACTGCATTTTCACATGCAGCTATAGTAGCTTGTGAGACTGATTCAGCCCTATACCAGTGTAAAAGAGGGGGGATAACCTGTAACTGTTTTGTTTTTTCACGTTGGGGAAAAAAAGGCACAAAATGATCAAAATGAACAACTGTGATGACCAAATCCTGCAGTGGGAAAGTCTACCCATCTCTCTCTCAAATGGATGCAAGCTTTACCGTTATTCAGTGACTGCTTATGTGCAGCTATAGCTGCTGCTTCTTGTCCAAGAAATTCCTGTCTTCCAAAGGGAATGTAGCACCTTACTTAGAAGTGTCCTGAGACAGGGTCTGGCTGGCTGGATTTGCCCTTTTAACCATTATGGTCTCATCTGTTAAACACTGTGCAGTTACCCTTTGAAAGCCTTTGTCAGCTTTGTTACATGCTTCTACCAAATTTCTTTGCAGTTTTTCTGTGTTCAGCAGTTTTAAGAGACTTGCTATTCCTAGATAAAAACATTTTATGAAGAGCATTTACACCTAGACGATGAAATTCGCTACGTCTTAGATGGATCTGGCTACTTTGATGTTCGAGACAAGGATGACAAATGGATCCGGATTTCCATGGAGAAAGGAGACATGATAACCCTCCCTGCTGGCATATATCACCGATTTACACTGGATGAGAGCGTATGTTGTTATAGATTACTGTAAATTTTGATGACAAATCATGTGAGTAGATACCACATTAGTAAGTACATGCCCTGAGACTTGCAGTTCATTAGCAAAACATATTAAATATGAAGTAGGAATATGAAAAATACTAAATAATTCACAGCATCTGAACCTTTCATCTCCAGATCAGAAATCCAGCTTCCTCTTGTCAGCTGTAACTGCAAGTCATTGCCACGTGATATCCATAGCATATCTTATGTGGCAGCAGCGTGAGAGCCAAACCTATGCCTGTCCCTCTCCCAGTTGCCCCCGCTGTCAGCGGACATGGTGTAGATGGATGCTTCTGTGTTGCCTTGTGTATCTTCATGAGGATAGACACAGTATATCTGTGTCCAGCAGTGGTGTTTTGATAAGTGCTAAATTCACCTTCAGGTAAAGAAGGATTTAAGTGTCTGCTACTTGCAGCTAGCATGTGCAGGCTGGATGCTGTCTTCACAGGAGGTGACCTGCTTTCAGAGGGTATTTTTGGCAATGGAACTGTGAGATTGGCACATGAAGTCCTGATCTGTGTGTCTGTCGCTGCAGGCTTTTACAGATATGTTTGTAACTGCAGCTTTATCCCTGGAAAAAGCGTGCTGTCTCCTGTGTGGCAAAACCCCATCTCTGGCATAGTCTTGAGAGTGGTATAATTTTGAATCAGCCGTCCAGTCAGCAGCTATCGTATATGTAAAAAAGGGAGGAGCTGTCTTTGTGAAAAACCTAGCTTTTCCTGTCTGCATTGTCTGCTTCGCAGTGAATCAGGTACAATTGCTTGTTTAAGACTTCTCCATTACGTAGACAAGATGTCAGGGGTTATGGATTGAATGCAGAAGTCTTAAATGTTTGTCCACTTCAGGAAATCCGGTTCAGAAGTGGCTTCAAAGTAAATTCTTTAGGTGCTACTACACCCTTGCTATTTTGCAGCTAAGTTCTTTAGGTACCTAACTTTATTCTTGACATTGCTGAGCACCTGGGTGCAAGATAACTGCTTAGGAGTGTTTACGAAGTAGGTAGGGTCTAAATCTGTAGCATAGTGGACAGGAAAGGAGAGTTCCCCATAACTCAGTGATTGGAGTGCTTCTGTGGGACATAAAATCCCATTTTCTGCAGCCACAGCTGTACCTTGCACTTGGTATAATTTTGGTTAGCTGGTGGCAGGGGCTGTTACTTTTCCTGTTGGAATCTGGAGACTTTTCCCTTCCTGAAGCATTATTTTTTGGCTAGTTTATGCACTCCCCATTCAGCTTCTATGGCTCTCATTTTGAAGCTTCTGGTATTCCTCCAAAGCACTGAGTAGCCATCTTGGATATTCTGATTGCTGTTGTTTAACTAAGCAAGTGGCATTTAGATGCTGCATTACTCAGTATTGTGGATCCAGTGCAAAAGGTTTGCATAAGACAGCAGTTTTAGGTTTGTTTTTGTTTTTTTTTGAAACAGGGAGAAATAGCATCTCTGCCTGACCTGGAGGAACATACTGTGACATAGAGTTTGCACTGCATAGGTGCAAAATCTCCCAGGGCAGTAGCTGGGGGCAGGAACAGCACTGGAGTGCTGTAGTTTTCTGGAACATGTGAAGCTTTCAGTCCATCTTGAGATGGTTTCAGAAATTTCTATAGAATTGCAAATGAAACATAAACTTAAGAGTGAAGATACCATGGAAAGGAGCTCTTAAATTACTTCTTGTTCTTTGACAGAACTACATCAAGGCAATGAGGCTGTTCGTTGGAGAACCTGTCTGGACACCATACAACAGGCCAGCTGATGATTTACCTGCTCGGAAACAGTATATGAAGTTTTTGGCTGAAGAAGCACAGTAACGGTGTCTGAGAGCTGACAGGTGGAACAGCCTGCAGCCCTGTCAGAATAAATGTGATTGGTGGCTCTTCACTGATTAGATTTTTTCTACTTTACGTGTACAATTGGAATCACAGAATACAGAAAATAATCAGATTGAAAGGTCATTTGGAGGTTTTCAAGTCCAACCCCCTGTGAAGTACCAGGCCAACTTTAAAGCTAGACCAAGCTAAAGACCATGAGGTTTGGAAACCTCCAGTGATGGAGGTTCCAAAGCCTGTCTGAGTACTTATTCCAGTGTTTAGCTGCTCTTGTCAGTGAACATTTGTTCTTTGTGGCCACTTCGCTGGTTGCAGTTTGGAGCTGTTGTCTCTGGCTCTTTCATGGAATGCTTGAGAAGATTGTGACTCTTGTCTTCTCCACAGTCCTTCCTCCAGTGGGAAGTGAGTTAGGTTTCCTCTGACTTCTCCAGGCAAAAGAAACCAGCGCCCTTAGCTGGCCATTTTTCTGCTAAGGAAGTTGTTCCAACACATTTTGCCCTAGCTTTGACTACAAAGGAATATCATTTGTAACCACCTGACAGACTTGAACCACTGACCATTTTGAGCCTGATGGTCCAGATTTTTTTTCATCCACCTAGTAGTTTTTACCCTCCGTCTGGCCACAGGGCTTCTGCGGGACACACTGTAGGAAACGTTACTGTGGTCAAGGTGAATGACATCTGCTGTTTCCCTTCTGCTACAGCACCAGCCATTGCCTCTCAGGTAGCAGTCAGGATAGGCCAGCAGAATGTGCCCTTGGTAAATTGGCACTGGCTGATTGCTCCCAGTCACCTGCTGTTTCATGTACCTTGAACAGCTTCTGTAACAGCTTGCGTGGTAATTTCTTGGGGACTGAAGTGAGGCTGCCCAGCCTATAGTTCCACAGATCTTTCTTCCCTTTTGAAGATGGCTGTATCATTTGCCTTCTTCCACTCAAAAGGGTTTTCCTGATCGCTGTGACCTTTCAAGGATGCCAGTGGCCTCTGACATTAGGTAGTTGCATTTACACTTGCTCAGGAATACATTTTCTAGCCTTTTCTTTTTTTTTGTTTTCCTTGATATCTGTGGCAGGTAGAATTGGGAGAGGTGGGCTACATTAATATTCATTCTGCTCTGAATCCATGCTAATGAACTACGTAGGATTGTGGTTTTAATTAAAGAAAATAAAGCCTGCTTCATTCTTGTCTAAGAATGTTCATAAGAGACATTTGCATAATCAGCAGTTTCGTATGCAGCTTCCCAAGTTCTGCCCTGGTACATAAAGCTGTGGCTTTCTCTCAGCACAATGTAGCAATTGGCTCTTGTGAGTAATTAATAAAATTACTTTGACTTGGATATTAATAAAATTACTTTGACAAGTTTTTTGCTTGTATGGGTTTGGGTTTTTTGTTTGGTTGGTGTTTTCTTGTGCTGACATGAAGGACACGTTAAACAACAGTGAAACTGTAATTCCTAATCAGCTTTTATTCTTTGTACTGCTACTGACTTCTGTAACGTGGGACAAATCACTCACTATGCCTCAGTTTCTTCTGCTGTAAGATGGAGAAGGGTAGACTTAGACACACTGGTCTGGTTCTCAGTAAATGCCATGTAGTCACATAGGACATGTAGTTCCTCAGCAATGGGCACCGAAGCATTTTGGTATGAATTTGCTCTTTACAGTGATGAATGACTTTATAATGACAAAGTACTGCTTGCACCAGCTCTCCGTGGGTGACGGGAGCACAGGCTCTGTGCTGGCTGCAGCCTGTGAGCCCATTTCAGCTAGATACAGTACAAGCTCCTGCTTTGCAGTTTCCTGAATGTCCTGGGTTCGGCAGTAGCAGTCATTTTTGCCATAAACATGATTCTAGAATGAAGTTGAAACTTGGGCTTACGTGAATTTTCCTTATGTAGCAGACATTAAGAAATAGGGTAGAAAACTGCTGTCCCACTATTCCTCCCTAGGGGTGTGCAGGCAGCCGGTCTTCAGCAGGCAATGGACTTTCTCAGTGTCAGTGTTACTTTCAACCAGTGTTTCTGAAAACAGAGTTGCAATTTTGAAGTGAAATTATACCAGTTTTTATCTTTAACACTGGAAAAGGCGATAAAAAAATGCACGTTTCCTGCCTGAGGGTCTTGGGTGGTGAACTGTATGAGCTGCAGTGGGGCACAGCTGCCCTTCATCCTGCCAATGGAGGCTCTATTTGTGGAACAAGCACAACCCATGCCTGCAGTATGCAAGCCGTGTTCAGCCTGTGCTGGCTTTTGTGCAGTGATAAGCCTGGCTGAAGTGTCAGTGTTGCTAGCAAATACGGCATTTGACTGTAGTCAGCCGCACATCAGGTGGGCTTGCACAGGCGCTGTGCTGTATCCTGTGCCTCATCGGTTCAGGGATTTGCGTGCCACTTGTCTGGAAGCAGCACTCAAGTGTCATCTTGTGCAGCACACTGCAGCATCCTGGTCCCAGGATAAACTGTGGGGATTTTTCAAGGTACAGCTACAGGAATAAATGTCAGTTAGTGCCTGCAGCAAGTTTTATTCCTTTGGCTTATATGCCACAGAAAATTGTGTTTTCAAACGTAAAGTACAATGACCGCTTCCTCCTGGTGCTGGTATCAGTCCCTGGTATCCAATCTAATTCATCTTCCTCCTGCTTTTGGTTGTTTGTTTTTTTTTAACAGAAGTCAGCATGAGACTGTTCATTCCTCCTGTGGGCCTTTCAATTTTGTTCTCTCTCTGCAAAAGGAGAAGTGGAAGCAGGAGCGTGGGCTCTCAGGAACCCCTGTTTACAGCAGAGCCAGCTCATAACAGACTGGAGGGCGATTGGGACGAGAGAGCAGGTAACACACTCTCCTCGGGAGAGATTTGCAGTTTGGAGGTAGTGATAAGGGATGAACAGTAAAGTGGCTGCTCACAGCAATTGCTTTCAGCAGCTTGCTGATGTAGGATGTGACCTGGGAAGTAGGACTGAGCCACCTTGTTTTGTTGCCTCTCTGGAGGAATATATACACCAGGTACAGCTCCCATCTCCTGGCTGTCAAGGATAACACACGATCACCCTGCTGAAGATCGTTCATCATTTTCACAGCACAATGCATTCTGCTGCAGGGAGGTGGTGAGGGCTGTGGGGGTCTTGCTGTCAATGCTTTTGAGTCTGTGCCCTTTAGTGCTGTAAGTGTCTTTGAAAGGGTGAAAGCTTTACTCTCTGAAGGTGAGGGGTTTTTTTTGTCAGCCAGGAAAAAAGCAATTTGGGTCTGGTATAAAGATTCCACACCTGTGAAGAGATTACATGGGAGATTACACTGAGAGGAAACAGCTGGGCAGAAAAAAAAGCATTAATATTAATAGAAAATGCTCCAGAGAATGGAGAGAAGGGAGGGAGAACATGCTGTTCCTGCAGATGAAGAACACAGTGTGTTTTCATGGTGATTTTATGTGTTTGGGTTTCTCTTTTCTTCCCCCCCCCCACATATTGAAAAATGCACAGTGAGATGGATTTTTGGTCCAAACCCATGAGTGTTTTACTGCAGCTCCTGGAAAATCTTGGTGCATTGATGTTGTATGAAAATTTATGTACGAGGTTCCAGCAATATCGTGTTGGCAGCATTAACTCTGGCAAGGGAAGTATTTCAACACCTCCAGGATTAGAGATTAATAAAAATGGTAGGAGAAATGGTACTGAATTGAGGGGTTTGAAGACAGGTTTTTTGGTACCTATGTATTATTTTCCACTTTAATCCCAGCTTTTCCCATGTGCCATATATCCCAGTTTCCCATGACCATGTTGAGGGAACTTTTTTGTGAATGGACTCGGGGCAAACTGTCAGTGGCTTTTGGGATTTTTAATAAATTAGGTGGGTAAACAGGTAGCTGCAAGGTCTCTCCTGCGGCCCTCCCTTGATATATGTCCTGGGGCAAGTGCCTTTGGATGGATATATTGGTGCAAAAGCATTTCACAGCCAGTTGGCAGTTAACTACCAGGCACTATCCACTATCCACACCAGGCACTTAGGGGTGCCTACAAAGGGGTGAAGGGAAATGCTGCTGTGATGGGTGTCTCACCCAGGCGGCCCAAATCAGGGGCTGTGCTGCTTCCCAGCAGCTGCAGGAGCTGGCAGGTGCCTGGCCTGGTTGCTGAGCTTGACAAATACAAGATGTTTGCGCACTCAGAGCATCAGGTTCCACTGGCAGAGCAAGCACTTTGCCTGCCTGGTTCCTGACCCCAGGATCTGTCTTGAACCTAGGAGCTTATGAGAAGGGACAGTTTTCTGACAAAGGCCCCCATTTAATATCAGACGGCAGACACCATCATGCGTAAAGACCGAGGTGGAATCTGAGCACTGCTTTGAAGAATATCTCTAGTAGCCAAATAATGGATTTAGATATCTGGCCAGTCAGAAGCCATGGGCCTGACTTGTGCTATGCTCGAAAATTACATCATCGGTTTGGGAATCTTCACTGTGAAAATGAAAGAGATTCTCAGATTCTCTCCCCTCTTCCCAAAATAAGGTCACTGCCACTTGTCTTCTATCTCCTGAAGCCAAATAAAGTTATCAACTCATTGTGGGATGAATCAGTGCTACAATTTAAATGTTTCTGTTTTAGCGATCCAGATTTGATCTGGTTTGCTGCATCCATTGTGATTTTTACAGCTTAATCCCCAAGACATTTCGGGTGTTTGCAAAAAGGTGCTCAGCTATACCTGCAACTTGAAAGACCTGCTTTTCATGAGTCACTAGCTCATGTTTTCTAATAACTGTATGAGTACCCAGATAAGACAGGGAAGCAGTACTCCAAACCCCCAGATTCATGGGGAAAGATTCAGCAGTCAAAGGGCTGTGGATCTCTCTCAATGCTGGCTTCCCCTGCTGCAGTTCTCTGGGATTCCTGTGCTAACTTTTAAAAGTGCCACTTCATTTCTTCATTGCTTCTGTGCTGCTTCTCAGGGTACCAATCAGTCAATATTGTGCCTGTCGATGAGCTGCACTGGCTGGTAGAAAATAGGGCTAGGTGTGCTCCAGGACTGCCGCTGGTCGCAGACATGACCTTGAGCAGCCAAACGAAGCTCCGGGTTCTGGTTTCCCCTGTGATCACAGGCATTTGAGCCTGGAGAATGTGATTTGGGTCCACCCTCAGGCTTCTTTTTTTCCCCAAATGATTCAGGCAACTTAAAGCTGACCCTCGGCTATTCATGGGAAGAGCCAAGCTGTTCTGGGTGATACCGTGACAAGGGGACACCAAGTGGTGGCCAGGTTATGCATGGACTGCTGAAGCTGGGGCTCAGTAGTTCTGCTGCCTGCCACTGGAGTGTGTGCCAGCACCTGAAGTAGTTACACCTTGCACTGGATTTTCTACTAAACGGCTCTAGTAATTCTGCTCTGCATCCTTTCACTTCAATATTTGCAGTTTAGCACGACAGTTTTGACATTTCTTCAAAGCCCCCAGAGAGGAGCCTTCTCCCTGCTTCCTTCTTTCCCTGCCTCAGACAAGCAATATCCAATTTTTCCTTTTTTCCATTTGGTGCTACTGAGCTGCTGTTCAAATGCTAAAAAACTCTGTGCATGTTCATACATTGTAAATGTACCTCACTGGTGAAACACATTTTTCCCCAATGTTTTATTAAGTGGGCAGAAAGCAGGGTGGAGCAGGGGTGGATGGCCAGGTTCCTTAGAACTTGTGTTACAGGTATGGGCTAATGGATAAAACCCACCTTGTTGTAACATCTCTAGTTTCCCTGGCCTCTGCCCAGGACAGCAGCAATCTAGGCTGGTACTTGAGCTGCCTTAGAGAGGCTGACTCTGGTTGCTCTTTTTCTGCTTATGTGGAATACATTTAAACCTGTATTAGATGCTTTGGGCCTGTTTTCACACATTACTTGATTGCAAGTTTAAGCAGAGAGGGAATGTATTTTTCTCATCAGCGAAATACAACAGTGTATGTGAGTACCACACATCTTGCAATTTCCATTTGGATGGCTGCAATGCATGTGGTGGATTAAGTGCACCTGACACACGAGTAAGACAGCGTAACTCAGCTATGGACACAGACTGCACCCATTATTCCCCTCTCCAATTTGATTTGGAAAACACCTGCAGCAAAGGCTCTGGAGAAGGATTGCCTGTCTACCACCTCCCAGGCCACTGCAGTGCAGCAAACCTGCCAGCCTACCCAGGCAGGGGGTAATTCCCAGCACATCCTTGGGCTGAAGACTTCATCCTCAGGATGAAGATGAATCTGCAGAGGGTGTCTGCTGGCTTGGTGAGTTTCTGCACTGGGTCAGTGAGCTCACGCAGCTCTTGCTGACACGAAGGACAGGGTAGGTGAAGGAGTGATTGTTTCCAGGACACTAGCTGAGGTCCAGTGTGCAGTCTCAGGCACATCTGCACATGCCTTCTGGGGAATATTTAATGGGTCCAGTCCAAACACTGAGGCACTGGGAAAATGTAAATGAACAGCTGGTGACGGGGTGCCATTATCACCTGAACAGCAGTTGGGTACTAGAAATGGCAGATAGCTGCTAAAGTCCTTTTGAGGATCAGGGTCTCTGTGCATAATGTAATTATCTGAATGTCTGAAGTACAGCTTCTTTGCTCCTCTTTTAATAGAAGAGGAAATTTAAATGCAAAACTTCTGTTAAGGCACATTAAGCTTTAAGACTTGAATACAACAATCAGCTCATTCAGGCTATACTTCCACAGCTTTTCTCACTTAGCCAGATGACACATGCATGCTGTGTTTCAGAACTGAGCTCTGCCCTCATTTACACCAGGCACCCTCATTAAATTCAGTGGAATTCATTGAATTTAACAGGATTGCCTGGTGTAATTAATGTTTTGAGGACAAATTTTGTCCTTAGCTTTAATGCTTTAACACCATATACAGCATTCAGATGTGCAACTGGCTGAATATAGGGAAGTCAAACACTTAACTTGTATGTATGTTAAATCCAAACCATAAAGTGACACTGACACCTCTTTCTTGCGTTTTATAAACAGTTAACAATTTGCATACATCCAGCAGTGATAATATGCCTTTGCATTTAAATTTTAATTATTCTGCAAGTCTACCAGGATGTCACTTGTTTAATGGCTCACTGAGCTTAGAGGTCACCCAGTCCAAGTCTCCTCTGAGGGTGTTTTTATCCAAGTAAAAGCTTCTACTAACAAGAGCACAGCAAGCATACTGAAGTGAGACCTATGCAGTAATACGTATGAATTAGAATTTAGAGAAACTTGGAGAACAGGAGATTATGTTTTCAGTATTTCTTCTTCAATGGTTATTTGACTGACTGGGATCATAAATTTTTATTCTCTGCTGTTCAGAACACAGGCTGCCATTTACACGTGCAGTGAGTATAGGGTACAGCTGAATTCAAAGAGGAAGCATTTTACTCCTCGATTATAAGGCAGCAAGTGGCTTCAGCTTGAAGCTGAAGATGGATCATGCTACTTCTGCTTAGAATTGGAAAAGACAAATCAAGCTTCCTGATAGTATAGCAATCTAACACATCACCTGACCTTCAGCTAAGTGCATGGGAATCTCTATTGTATTAATTTACATGTCATTGTAAATTTTAACTGGAATCAGAGAATCACAGACAGGTCTGGGTTGGAATGGACCTTAAAGATCATTTAGTTCCAACCCCCCTGCCATGGGCAGGGACACCTTCTACTAGACCATGTTGCTCAAAGCCCTGTCCAACCTGGCCTTGAACACAGCCAGGGATGGGGCAGCCAGGGGCAACTTCTTGGGTCAACCTGTGCTGGTGCCTCATCGCCCTCAGAGTAAAGAATTTCAACATAGTATCTAATCCAAATCTCTCTTCTGTCAGTTTTAAAGCCATTGTCCCTTGTCCTGTCACTACATGCTCTGGTAAATTTTTCAGTGCTCTCACTCTTTGAAAACAGTGGTGGTTACATACCAGGATTTCTTTCTATCTATCTCACCATGCCCAAGAAAATTGATGTTCAGATTACTTGTAACACAAGTACTTAGTACTTAAGTACAAGAACAGTACTTAGCATACCAGATAATAGTTGTGACAAACTGAAAACTACTCTGATTTCAACTCAGTCACGACAACGTAAAGTTGAGAATTTGTCCAGTTACTGTTCAAACCTTGTCGTAGCAGTATTTAAAATAAAACCCCATAAAGAGCAATGCAGAAGTAACTACCTTTATTTTACTGTGTTTTAGTCCTCACTGAAGATATATAAATGATGTCTAAGCCCAACTGAAGTAAGTGGTGCAGAATTTGTATTTTTGAGTTCAGTAGTGGTACCTTAGGAAAAGTCTACCCAAGTGCTGCACAAGTTTAATTCAGATCTAGCTGTGGAATGTAGAGGCCAAGCCAGTAACAGGAGTACCAGCTGGTTTAACTTTTTTCAGTTGACTGGTACATAAGCAGCCATTGTTTCTGTATGACCTGTATGACCTGTAAACCATGTATATCCTGTAAAAATGGGACAAATTCTGTGCGTGTATAAGCTGTAGGTTTATGTCTTTCGAGGTTACCAGTATTTTTAAGGCATCCTCATTTTTTCACATGTCCAGCTTGCAGCAGTTTTCAAATGACCTGATTTTTTTTCTGAAGACAGCTGTTTGGCCCCTGTAAAGTAACTCCAGTTGGACAAACATAAAAATGAGTTATTAGTTACTTAAAAATATGTGTGAGGGTATTTAAAGACAGTGAGAATTAACTAATGGATGCAGTATAAAAAATGAAGTAAGGTAAAAGAACTGTCCCATTGCGGTGGTTTATGACAAGAAGCTACTCCAATTGTTAAACATTACATTTTTCTCAAAACAATAAAACACTCCAGTGAACAGATGTGTATGTTCATGTACAAGGAATGGGAGTATCTGGATTGAATCTACAATACAGCTGAAGGGAGAAATGCGGGCAGAGATGTGAAATTCACTGATACCGCAGCGGTATTGATATTCCAAAAACATGTGTTCCAAGGGATGCCAGAATCACTGTATACTGGTGTTGTCCCATCAGCAGTATCTTCCTTGTGTCCTGCTCTCCATCACCCCATTTACTTACACTCTGTGTGGCCAAACCCTTAGATACCACTGCCTCAGTTTCCCCATCCTCTTCCCTGGGAAATGCTTTCTGCACTGTGTTTTCATTTGGTAAGAGGAGGGGAACTAAGCTGAAATGGGATGTGTATCTGCTCTGCACTGAGGGGAATCCACAGACTCTAGGGTAGGCATGAAGAAGACAGTACAGTAAGAGCTGAAGTACACATGCACAAGTTATAGGGTCCTTAGTACAACCTTGTGGCATCTGCTGGTGACAGTCAAGTGGAGATGTGGGACAGAGTGGGAGAGAGGAAAAAAGTATTGAAGCAAGCAATAGTTTGGGAATACAGAAATCCTTCAACTCCCACTCACAGCTTTTCAGAATGCTTTAATCTGAAAGATCTGAAAGATAACAACACCAAGCAAGTGCAGGGAGCCCACTTAGTATCATTCAGATGCTACAGTCCCTCCTAATGTGGGAGATTCATACCGTGGGAGACTGTGTGATTCCCTCACATGCCATCTGGATGTGGTGTGATGACTATCAAGCAATCTCTGCTAAGAGCAGTGGACATACAAAGGTGCAATACTCAACAGTCTGATGGAGCTAAATGAGACACATGCAGTAGGAGCAAGTGAAAAGAAGTGCAGTCAGAATTCATTTCTACAACACATACTGATACTCTCTCAATAACTCTTAGCTAATGAAATCAGCTCATGTGATTTGCTAATTACTGAAAAACTGTAACAACCATCAAGACAACATAAGGTCAAATTCATTTTTTCATATAAAAAGAATATGGGTAGTTGACTTGTACGTAAGACTTGTAGGGATGAAGCTGGCTCTGGGTCAACACAAAGTCTTCACAATGATATGACTGTCAGAGACAACAAACTCAGTAGTAATGCCACCAAATACTCATAATTGAACAGATTTTATTTCACATTTACACATTAGCAAGAGTATATACAATTTAAAAAAATCATCCTTGCTGGAAAAAATTAGTTGGAAATGATCTACCCTAACTTGAGACACTGAGTATTAAAGCTATCACCCTCTTTGATAGCTACAGCCTCTAAAAGTGCCTGCTTCTTCTGCATGCTGCGGGATGACTCCAGTTCATACATTGTTGTCAGGTTGAAGAGAACACTCTCATGTAGGTAATGTTTAGGGTCCTGCTGAACCATTCCTTCCAACTGCCGGAGGGAATCCTTCAGTCTTCCCAGATAAAGAAGACAAACGGCAGCATTGTTATTAGCCTAGAAAAAAAATACATTGTAAACAAGTAAGTGTGTGTGTGTATATGTATGTATTTACAAGTGACGAGAGAGAAGGGAAAAAAGAAGTCTAGTGTCTGGAGTTAGAGCAGATTTACTATGTGGTAAGAAGTACTGTTTTGTGTGTGAGTGTGCATAAGTAACTAAAATACATTCTCAATCATATAATCCAGTCCTTTTCTTCTGCTTGTTCTCAAGATTTATCCTGTGCCAGAAGGACCTGCTGACTTTTAAGAGTTCAAACTCTAGAAAACAGAGTCTAGTCTAAAATGAAATATAAATAGGACAGGACATTAGTCAGTTAATTCTGGAAGTCAACTGAAATGGATTTCAGGCACTGCATGAGCCTCTGCACACTGTCATTTTCATATTTTTTTTTTAATGACTTCACTATATCTTCACAAGTGGGTTTTTTTTTCCTCTCCGGCTTACATATAGGAAGGAATTATCCTATCACAAAGGCATCTACAACTGACTTCTAGTAAATTCAGCAGATAGGGCAGTCTAAATACATCATAAATGACCAAGTCAGGCTCCATTTTCTCTTCCACACAAAACAGGTTTTATGAGTTACTGAAAGATTCCATCAGTACAAGGTTTTTAGCTGCAGGAACACTGTCACTTTCTGAAAGCTGCAGATAAGGGAAGAGCATAGGCTTTAAAAAACCCTACCTTTTCTCTTCCTTTAGGAAAACTTACGGCTTTTGTGTGTGTTTCAATAGGTGCTGTTTTACAGCCTGCAAAATGATGATATTCATGTGCTGCCTAAACTCAGACCCCTCAGTTTTTAAAGGGCCTTGGACCAGGCTACTGGGGGTAAGCTGTCTCACTTCTTAGGAACATGCTTCCATGAACATGCACTGAAAGCTGCCAAATGTAGAAAACCCAGAAGTAAATAAAGAGCTCTTCTTTGATCTCCTCTTGTGATGGGAATCCAAGGCTCTGATACGCAACGGGTTAAAAATGTCATGTTTAAAATTACAGTATCCCTTCAATGTTGTGTGAAATCAAGTTAACCGGATATATGTTGGCAGCTGCCATTTCTTTTCCTGACATGCATGTCTATGCTAAAAACAGCAAATGCAAAGAGAAGTGCTTTTGTGAAGATCCCACTAAACCTAATGCCTTGTGATCTTTACACGCATGTCTAAGTATTCATGCCCTTCATATAGACTGGTTCTTCATTTCCCATCCCTTTTGTATCTTATGTACGCTGAAAACCCTTCGGCACACGTGCCACGTCCAATTTTTCTATAAAGCTCTGAGCATACTCTGGGTACTAATTAAATCCACATATAAAGCATTACGAGAATAACTGAGGTTTTCATTATAAATGCAGCAATTTGGAGATTTACCACAGCATTTGATGAGTCGATCCTTAAAATTTCTGTGAAAAATCGATGCGCTTCTGCAAAATTATTCTGACCAAGGTGGAGAAATGCTCTGGAAAGTAAGTGACATACGAATGAGTCCCCCTCAGAAACCCAAGGTGATAATCTATTTTAAAAAGAATGGACACCATTTTTTATTTTCCTTCTTATAGATGTGAGAGTTTCTGACATTTGCTCTTCACGGTATAATTACTACCAGCAAGGAGACACTGATTTACAGACAAATGGAAGGACAACTTGGATCATTTGGCTATTATATATTCTGCCTACCAAAGCAACTGTCTTCTCCATGTTTTTATTCATTTAAATGCAGATACTCTCTTCCTGGAATTATTTCTCTTCATTAAATTAGCCACGCTATGTAATTTTCAGAGTACTTTTGAATAGTATTTTCCAAATATATTAAGCCCATGTGCTAACCATTACAAACTGGGTCCCCCATCATGCAGCTTGATTTACTGCAATGTATTCTAGCATTTGAAACTACCAGGCAGTAACTTTACCAGCAGATCTGATTGCAGGATAAAGGCTCAAAATAGCTTCTCCTCTCCTAAAAGTTATTTATGCAAATGTATATTGAAAAAGCAGAGTGAAAATATGCAATGCCTGGAAGAATGAAAAAAAGCTTTGTAAAATCAACTGAAGGATCACAATTTCAATCCAGGATAATACGTCTGTACCAAGTGATACAGATCTCCTGGGTCTAAATGCCATTCAGTCTCACTTATGACAGATGTAGTTACATAAAAGAGAAAAGGAACGGGACCGTCTCAAGGGTAGTTTAATGTTCACAATGCATACTTTGCAAAACTGTATTTTAAATTTTAAATTTAGCTATTATCTACCTGTTCATTAAAACCATAATTTGGCTCTGTAGTCCGTCCAATTTGTGAGTCACTTTCTCAACGTCTTGAAAATACTTTTCTGCAGTTTTTATGTCTCCAATCTAGACAGTAAAATCACAAGAAAGTTAACACAATAAGAAGAGATCCAGCCTGATTATATCTTTAACAAAATATAAGAACAAGAAAACACATCAAAGTGCATTATATAGTTGTCTGGCATCAAGCTGATTGGGTAACATCTGTTACCAAACAAGGTATTTGAAGAACCACATTCAGGTCATGGAAAAAGAACACCAGAAGTTTTATTTAAGGCAGTGTTTCTCAGCTGTGGTTGTGGAGCATTCATGGACCGTACGGCAGGGGTGCCCCACCTCCTCATTTAGCTCTTTTGTCGTAATTGACTCCAGAGTTCCTAAAATTAGCACAAAATGCGAAAAGGTCCATGGGAATATGGGTGTTATTCTGCAGGAAGTGAAGACAAACCCTGCCCAGAGGCAGAAGCTATCAATAAGGCAAGAGAACTGCAACACAGTAGCCTGCTAGCTGCCATAGGACCCATACTCAGTTAACCCACAGCTTATGAGTCATAGCCAGGGACCACAGGATGACCTCAGAGCATCACACTAAAACATGTTGCAAAAACAACCCCAATGCAATGGGCCATTGGGGGTACTGGGAAGACAGTCCATTTGCAGATTGAAAAATACTGGAGGCGTGGATTATGCAGGCTGAAGAAATGAGGGATCTGGACACTGGCATAAAGAGGAACAGACTTCATGGGGAACAGGAAAGGGGATTCCAAGAAAGCACTGGATATTTCACCTAAGGGTACGTCACATACGTTGCTATTGGAGATGAAAAAGCTCCCAACACAAACGTGTGAAGAAGGCCCTTTGATAAATAAGTTAGCAGTGTGTGTTTCATAGAAGGATATACTCCTACTTTTGGCATGGTTTCACAATGCAGTGCCTAATTTCAGGCTGTAGAGATGGAAAGAGAAGAAAACTTACTACTGGGTAAAATAAATCTATCAAAAGAAGTAAGACTAGTTCAGGAGCATAAAGCCATGGAAACCAGGCAGCCCTCACTGGGGAGATTCAAGGGGTTCTTATGTGAACACCTATTTAAGAACAGGACATTACCAAAAACATTTGTGACAAATATGTTAAAAATGTCCTTAATGCTCTCAGATAGTGAATTCCAGCCTCCCTGCAAAACTTATTCCAGAGTTCTTAAATTACCTCAGTACTGTAAAAATACACCCTAAGTCTATCTTGTTTCATTTTTTACCTCAACTTTTTGTCCGGTCCATAGCAGTTCAGTGATAACAGTCCAAGTCCTCTTTTTAACAGTCTCTTAACAAACCTGAAAATTTTCATTACGCTTTCTCCTACGTTTTTAATTCTAGAATGAGAATCAATTTTCAGTGTCTCACAGTTAATGCTTCCTGGATTCCCTCATAGTCCTCGCTGTTCTATTAACACTTTCCTGTTACTTCACATCCTCCCTAATGCCCGCGTAACAGGTCATGACACTCCAACTGATCTCTTGCCATCAGTGAGAATGGAAGAATTACCTTATGTTTCATATTTGAATATGAAGTTTACTTTTATGCCACAGTATTCTGGAATCCGGTTTGTTTACTCATGTGTAGTTTGCTTACCCTTAGGCTGATTCCTTTCCACACAACAGTACCTTCTTGTTGTTTCCTATTTTGTATTTGGGTACTGCTCCTCGTCTTTGGTAGTATTTTGTCTTTGCTATTTGAATCACAGCTAATTTAACATTTCAGTTCCTCAACTTGTCAAGATTAATTTGCATTCTGATCCTGCCCTTCATAGTGTCTGCACTATTTGTACATTTTACAAGCATGCATCTAATTTCATCAAATGACGACCTAACCAAAAATACAAACACTGCAACCCCTAAAGAGAACCTTGTGGAAAAGATCATGTAGCAAGTCCTTCTAGTCTACCAGTAAATGACTTTCCAAGTACACTTTTCAGACACAGCAAACATCCATCTTAAGGTTTCATCTAGATTTTTTCCCAATATGCTTATGTATCATAACAGCAGCGACTGCACTCAAAGATGCCTTCAGACACTTGTCCTCATGGGGAACTTCAACCACCCTGATATCTGTTGGAGGAATGGTATGGCCCATGAGATGGTTGAGTTCGAGATCCTCAGGACAGTGAGAAGAGCGTGCAGCAAGCACACTGCCCTGGACTTCAAGAGAGCGGACTTTGGCCTCTTCAGGAACCTTCTCAGTAAGGTTCCATGGGATATAGCCC
>JAOEHY010032710.1:0-42749 GCA_025447955.1 Psilopsiagon aurifrons | reverse complement strand
TTTTCTTTTCTTTTCTTTTCTTTTCTTTTCTTTTCTTTTCTTTTCTTTTCTTTTCTTTTCTTTTCTTTTCCTTTTTTCTTTTTTTCTCTTTTTCTCCTTTTCTTTTCTTTTCTTTTCTTTTCTTTTCTTTTCTTTTCTTTTCTTTTCTCTTTTCTTTTTTCTACTTTTTTTTCTTTTCTTTCTTTTTCTTTTCTCCTCCCCCGCCCCCCAGGTAACATGCTCTTTAGGTAATCTGCTTGCAACTTTCCAGTTGTTTTCTGCTTGACTTGAGGATGGTTAGGGATAAGAGGTAACTAGATCTAACGGGGTTTTTTACTATTCAGGAAAATTTAAAGTTTGTTTGAAATTTGAAGATTTAAATACTAAATTTTTGGCCTGAAGCTTCTACAAGGGCAGTCTGAACCCTGTATAATTGAGACCATTAGTTATACTTTCATCATTTTTACTTAATGGGGTTAATCAGCCTATTGATTAAATGTAATTCATTCCTTGTCTAGCAGCATGGCTAAAATATTAGTTTGATAATTGTGTTCTTGAATGTAATTGTATAAAAGAGGTTCAGTTTTAGTTTGATTGCACTGTGCCACTCAGTATGATGAGCAATCTGCATGGTATTTAAAACTAAATATGCTTGCAGACAGGAAGAAACTTACCTCCCCTAAGGTCTCTCTTCCAAGCCAAAATACAGTAATGTTTTATAAGTAGATCATACAGTTCTGAACAGGGGATTTTCTCACAAAAAAGAAGTTTTTGGGAAGCCCTGTTTAGATATTAACATGAATATGTAGGATGGTACTTTAAACAGACAAAATGAATTAATTGCTATAGGATGTACTTGTAGGCAACAACTAAGCATTACCTCCTTAATGCAGTCTGTATCGCTGCTAGGCAGAAGATAAGACCTTGCAGGTGAAGCCAGATGTCAGGGATATTTTGGAACTGTAGATAAATTGCGTGGATTTCACAAAAGCAGCATTTCACCAGAGGTGCACTTGTAGTGTCACTCTGCCACAGCATGCAGAAACACAAAGAATGCAAAGTTTGTGCCAAGTTGCCATTTTTCATTGTACACCTTAGATTGATTTTTAAAGGGTTTAAAATAATTGCCACACTCATGTGATCAGTTAACAAATTAACTGACTCTGTGAAGCCTCAAACCCCACAGTGAAGCTGCTGGAAGAACATAGATGTGATTTTTGTTTTCAACTTCATAACTTTTATTTTACGTGGTGGGGTGGTGGGAGGGAAGCCGGAAATGCTGAAAGTATTGAAGCTTCTGTTCAGGATTTGTATATGATATGCTCTGTCTTTTGCCTGCTTTTCCTTAACGTATACTGGTTTCTGTAGTTACCAGCACTGGAATGGTGCTGTTTCAGTGCTGGAATGCTGGACGTTTGATAAGAAAATGGATCAAGTTTAATGGCGCATGCTCTTTGTGCCACCAGCAGTCTCTTGCTGAGAGCATGCTCCAAAAGCGGGAACTGTGTGGCATTACACTGAGCATGTATATGCTTTGTGTTTCTGTGCCACAGAGAAGAGAAATGAACTGTGGCATTCTCCTCAGCCTTCTGAACATTTCTGCTCAGATTTTTTAAAACTGTATAGTGTCCTCTTTGTGCAATGGTACTTTTCTTGATATTAGCCATTCGCTCAGATATTTGAATGTTAGGAACAAAACATCTTGACAGCGTATCTTTTAAATGATGTTTCTGCAGTGTTGTGGGATGAAATGAGGGGAGCCATACAAAATAAAATGTTCACATGGTTCTTTTGAAGAGTGAAATATAGAGAGAATGCAGTTCTCTGTGTACTGTTTGTCTGCTGTTTGACAGCGGTGGTAATCGCATAAAAGGTGTTACGCAGAAATTTGTGTAAATTTTAAGTGTTTATTCTCTTTGTCTTGGATTTCACTTCAAGATTTTCAGAAACTTTGATTGATACTGCTTTGATTATGAGCATTTACTGACTCTGAGTTTTCTTCTTTTTTTTTTTTTTCCCTCCACTTCTTTCCACAGGATGAATTTCACCCATTCATTGAGGCACTTCTTCCACATGTCCGTGCAATTGCCTATACTTGGTTCAACCTTCAGGCTCGAAAACGCAAGTACTTTAAGAAACATGAGAAACGAATGTCAAAGGATGAGGAAAGAGCAGTCAAGGATGAGCTACTTAGTGAAAAGCCTGAAATTAAACAGAAGTGGGCATCCAGGCTCCTGGCCAAGCTGCGCAAAGATATTCGCCAAGAGTTCCGGGAGGATTTTGTGCTCACAGTGACTGGGAAGAAGCACCCGTGCTGTGTATTGTCCAATCCTGACCAGAAGGGTAAGATTAGGAGAATCGACTGCCTGCGACAGGCTGACAAAGTCTGGCGTCTGGATCTAGTCATGGTGATCCTATTCAAAGGCATCCCCTTGGAAAGTACGGATGGAGAGCGGCTCATGAAATCCCCACATTGCACAAATCCAGCACTTTGCGTCCAGCCACATCACATAACAGTATCAGTCAAGGAGCTTGATTTGTTTTTGGCATACTACGTGCAGGAACAAGGTAGGAAGCAGATTGTTGTTTCTATGTTAGTATGTCAAACTCTGATTCCAAGTAGCCCTGTTTCCGCTATGGGCTGTCTTCCAGTGAAACGTTATTCTGCAGTCTATAGACGTAATGTGGGTACATATCCATATGTAAATCTGCATATATACGTATATACTTACATACGCACACATTCCTACGCATCTGTGCAACTGACATGTATGTTTAATGTATGTGCCTTGTGCTTTGTCAAGGGAGAGCGGAACATACCAAAGCAGTACTTTAGTTTCACTAAAGTTGCCTTTTCTTTTTGTCAGAAAGTGGCAATATATTGTGTAGTTTTTCCAGTGGTGACTTCAGAAAACATTCTTCTTGCTTCTCAATGTGTTGTTCTGATTTTTTTTTTGTTCCCCCCAGTACTGTTAGTAACTAACAGATGCAGGTATGTGCAATTGCTCAATCACAGTAAATGCTGTGAATATTTATTATTGTCTTTGTGGCTACAAATAATCAAGAACTCATCCTTAGACTGATGAGCCTACTGTCACTTCGAAGAGGACTTGCAGACTTTCTCGTGTCGATGAAATAAAATACGAAAAAACTTTAGCACAGAAATAGTGCTTCCTAGGTACCATCTGCAGTCAGAATTACAATTTACAGTACTTAATATTTTATTCATACTTTACAACACCAGGTTATCTTACCTATCCAGGCTTTAAAGCAAAGATCCAGGTTGTAATATCTTGAGAGAATTTTCCATGAAAAGTCTATTTTCATAATCACACTTGAATACTTCATTTTATTTGGCAGGTAATTGAAATGTGAAAAATTGCAGGAACACTGTGGAAAAACTTCTTAAACTTAGTTTTACAGCATGAAAATAAAACCAGGGCTTCTAATAACCATGTATCAGGGAAGAAACTGTTTGTCACATATTCAGGTAACTAACTTTTTGTCAGGTTCCCTGAAATTGTAGATGACTGTAAGTAGATAAAGTTTTTTTTCCTCTCGTACTAAGCCTTCTGAAATGCTTTTTCCCTGTGAGGGATTATTTTGGTTCTTTCTGGTAATTATACCACCCTCTAGACGACTTTCTGTTGCTGACTGATCAGCAGGAATAGAGCATTTATTTTTTAGCTGCAGATCTCAACTAATGAAGAAGTTTGGCTGGCTGCAGATGGTGGGCCATTTCACAGCTTGGCCTGGAAGTAGGCAGAAATGGCCTGCAGAAGGTCAGATGGCAGGCTGTTATATGATGCCCGATACATAACTTCAGGATTTAACTGAAAACCAAGCAGAATGGATTTTGTTAGTTACAAAAATTTAAAATTGCATGTTTTCATTCAGTGTGCACTCATCCTTTAAAAGAAATGATAACATGGAACAACCTTTTTGTTTTCAGTGAATTGGTCTTTTAGCATTTCCTTATGCAATTGGAGCACTGTTTATGTGAATGTATAAATAGGGTTCAGTTTTTTTGATTATTCATCATGGAAAAGTATGGACCATTGTATTTTATTTTTTTATTTCCCTGCTTGTATTTTTTGTATTTTTTCTCTCCACAGCAGTAAATAACACTGTAGATGTTTTGCAGCGACTATAAGTAGCTGCTGAGTCTGGTAAATCTGATCCCAAATAACACAGAAAGGTTTCTTTGATAGCATTAAACAGAATAGCTTAATTACAAGCAATTTGTACCTTTAAAGTCCTTCTGTGAGGAAAAATTCAAATGATATTTTGAATGCATTTATTGTGAGATGTAGCTTACTGATTAATTCTAATTGATTTACCTCTCTCTAAAAGTCAAAACTACAAAGGGAGGCAAAGCTGTTTAAGTAGCTCTTGAGCCAAAGAAGCTGGGGTCAGAGTACCCTTAGACACTGTCGACTTTCAGTTGCTGGAAGCCAGTAACTTGAAGTAGGAAGAGGAATTGCAGGGCATAGCTAATATTAATTTAAATAGATTGAGAATATGAGTTTATTTAAAACACTTGTCTAACCAGAAATTAGTAAGATAAGCATGCTGTAATACTATAACTTTCAAAGTAACATTTGACAATATACTGGAAGGTGAAGCTGGCTAATTTCTGTATACCAAGGCACCCTCAATGAATCCTTTTGTTTTTTATAAACTGCATATATTTTGTATGTGTCTTGCTGTTCACAGTAAATCTTCCATTAACATCTGTTGGCTATTTTCTTGAAGAAGTCAAGTTATCTTTGTATTTTTTCCCCCCATTTTGTCAAACTTTGATTCTCTATCCTCTTTGAAAGTAGGTTAATTGTGGCACTTTGTGGTGCACTTGATTAAGAGCACAAGGCTTTGCAAAAGATAAGCATAAAGTTGACCAAAATGCTGGATTGTATACACAGTTTAGCTTTTTCATTTCTCTTTCAGAATATAGAAACCCGCCTAATGGCATCACATCAAAACTAAGCAGAAACATAGAAATAATTAAATCAATCTCTGAATGAAATATGAAGAAGGAATTAGCACATAAAATGAATAAAGGGGCCAAGTAGTTTGTTTTTTTGTTACTTTAAAAAAGAAGATTAGAGGAAAAAAGAGGAGGAAGGATAGTTTGAGTGCCAGTGATGGTTGCCAGTGGCACCAGGATTGGCATCAGACCTTCTTTGTTTAGCCTAGGATGCCTGTGATTTGTTGGTTGGCATCCGCATTGCAGTGCAGAGTAATGTTGCAATATATTGACAATTTCCAGATCAAGAAGTGTCAATAATCCTTTCAGTTCTTAATAAAAAGAGCTTCTACTTCTGTGCCTGCCTAGAAGGAAGAAATAAGGACCAACTTACAAAGTTGACTAACTTCATCTGGTTCTACTTTTCACTCATCTCCCTCAAAATTCAGTGTCTTCTCCCCCAGTCCATTCTTTTTCTGCTATCCTCATGTGCTTTATGAAGAAAAAAAAGGTAGAAAAAGGGGCTTGACATCGGTTGCAAAGCTGCTTCTTTGACTGAAATGATGGAAGAAAATGGGAAATACACACTGTGATCAATGTTTAACATCAGAGTAATTTTCAGTCATAACACACTTCTGTGGTGCTTTGCTTGCTGTGTGCATCAGGTCCACCCCCCCGCCCCGAATTTTTAGAAAGCCCAGAACTTGAAAATAGAATGAACATTGCTTCTATTGACAAAAATGCCTTTTCTTATTTTTTTTTTCCTTTTGTCAGGCATCAGAGAGTGTCTATCATTTGGTATGAAACACATCTCAATCCGTAAAATCATTTGATGGTATTTGATTCAGTGCAGTGCTTCTTATGCTGTGTTTCTGTTGCTACAAGAACCGCCATTTTGTTTGTCGAGTGCCAGGAGAGGGGAAAAAAAAAAGGCAGACAATGTGCTTGATGCCAATAATGGTTGCCAGTGGCACCGAGGTTGGCATCAGACCCTCTTTGTCTAGTTGCTGAATGCCTTTGATTCGTTGGTTGGCATCCGCATTGCAGTGGGCACATTGGAAAGTTTTTGACAATCAGTGAATGAAAGCTGCAGTAGTTGTTTGCTGCAACAGAACCCAGATAATATAAATCCCTTCTTCTGGTAGATGTTTCACTTGCTCTTACAATGGCTAATAATTAAAAAAGATAATAAAAAATTGCTTTGCTGTTTTTTCTAAACCATAAAATATCTACAGCAGTGTGCCTCATCTGCAGAATTCCTAATCCCCGCATCATCTCTGCTGGTTTTTTGCAGCATAGATAAAATGCAAACTTGATGCTAGCACATAGTGAATGAAGCATAGTAGACCTTGAGAAATTCTTTAGGAGTTTAAAGAGCTGAAACAATGATACATATAAATGCTAAACATTTATAAGTGTTTTTAATGCATGTGCCCCTTGGAGTACATTTATCCGATCAGTCATGTTGCTGTTTACACTCTCCTTTGTCCTTGTGTCAAAGTGATGTAACTGGGGAAGCCCATCTCCCCAGCTGTTAATAAACTCTGAAGTTGAGGGAGGGGAGTATCTTTTAAACTCTCCAAGAAGGAGGGCAGAAAATAGATGCAGATGTCCTTCGTCTGGTACTGTTCAGGCACTCTTGGTTTTTTTGACTTCTTAAATCATTAAGATGCTGCTAAAGTTCCACCTGCATGACTTTGCTACCAGGAAATCAGCAAACAAACTAAATAATTTCTGTTGGAGGTTCCTAGATAGTTAGCATTACTATTGCTTTCCGGTTAACTGCTATTATCTCATTAATTATTAAGAAGGATTAGCATCTCTACCCAAAGGGCTGCATAGAAGGAAGCCGGGCCTATGTGAATCGCCAGGCTGTGTCCTGTTTCTTAGAGACGGGGGGTGTGTGGGGGGGGGGAATGCAGAAGGAAAGAACCTGACCCAAAAGCAAGGGAAAGGAAGAGAAAGAAGAGTGGGGAAGAGGGAGGGGTGGCTTCTGCAGCCAAGGTAGGGGAGAACTCTTTGTGCAGGAGGACCCTGTGCTGCGCTGCCAGGATGTTAGCAGGTGCCTGGTGCTGGCTGCAGGCTGGTGGTGCTGCTTGCGCACGTGTCTCCCACCGCAGCCATGCGGGTGAGGGGCGGAGGCCACCCGATTTCGGGTAGCGTGCTTTGTACTGATAATAAGTACCTTTTCAGATAGTCCTGGTAGTGGAGCATGGAGTGCTGCATTTGTGTTGATCTGAAACTGGTTTGCTTTCCCCTAGCTGAATGACAGCAAACTGATAATCTTTAACCGAACCAGGATACCGCTTTCTCATTTAAGTCAGTCCTGGCAACGTGTATGCACTGTCTTTCAAAAATGTGTCTTCCTTCCAGGAGGAATGATATCTTTTCTTTCAAATGTGATATATCTGAATTGCAGGAATGGGTGGGTGAACTGTCGTTGTACCAGCTGTCTGATCTTTTTATTAAGCTTTTTGAGTTCTGTGAATTTGTTTCTATAGGGAGATCAAATTTTGACCTAGGTTTGTGGAGTCATTTTCATGTTATACTTTAGTTTTTATCTTGTATGTATAGGAAATGGATGATACAGTAATATAATAATAATACTTTTCATATTTAAAAATGATAAATAAAATAGTTTTGGTTAGTTTGCTGTGATCACAAGAAATTCCACTTAAAATCACAATCAGATTTATGTTTTAAGCAGTCTCCTGTCTGTGTAAGTCTTTTAATGCTCATATGTCCAAATGTCATGCCACCCAGATGAATTTTGGATGAGGGTCTGCATTTCTAGTGTGCAGTGATGCTTCTGCTTCATTCAGTTAATAAAAAAAAATAATGGCCTTAGAAGAATCAATCAATCAATTGAGTTGCTGATTCCTACTTCCATTAATTTTAATGATTTGCCTCCTTCTGAATGCTTTACCTGGGAACACACAGTAGAACATTTTACCTGTTTGGCAGAAAGATACGTCAAAGTACAGGGTGATTTCCTGGAGTTTACACAGAAAACTTTTAGTTACACTAGGAACAACAGGAAATAGGTCTTATTACTGCATGTACTTACAGCCATTTAGGTGCTCTAGGAGCTTGTTACGTAGTGAAATGGCATGCTGATCCCTTGCATCAAGTCTCAACTTTGAAACAGAAAGTCAGAGCAAACACAAGAGTATGAGTTTTGTCATTTATCTGCTCTCGTATGAGAAGAGCTTTTTGTAATTTAAGAATCTGATAGGGAATAATAAATGCTTTTTAAACTTTGCATTACTTTGAGCAGTTCCAGTTTATTCAGGCATGTAGAAAACATAATTTTTAGAAAACTTTTTGTGTCAACTGAAAAAGACCGTGTTTTGATTTATTTTTCTAGTTATCTAATGCAAAATTTTGAATCACTGCTTTGTTGAGTATCTCTATTGTGCTGAAAATTACAGGCAGAAGACAATTGTCTTTGGGAGATGGAGGTTAATTTGGTATGTGTATAACAATGTTTTTCAGTTGATGGTTGTAGATGCTTTGTTTATGAAGATGTAGTATATTAAAACATTAGAAAAGGTCACCCATCAGTTTTCAGAATGTGTGTGTGTGAATTGACATTTGGACAATAGATCTGAAGAATTCAAAATGTGATTTTTTTTTTTACTTTTGGTTTCCCTCAGAACAAAGCTATGGGTTTTATGACAGGTTCATGAGAAAGAAAAGGGAATTTTCCATATTTAATTTTACTGTTGCAGCTAGGAATTAAATATATATTCATTTTAGGAAGGAGGTTTTAGCTCATTCTGCCTTTTTCTTACCTGATGCACCAAGGGGAGTAATTTTCACAGGGTTAAATTAATTGTGTTTAAGACAAAAGAGGCTATAGTTAAATAAATTCTGTGCAACCAGTTGAAAATTTACAGGCCAGTGTTAATTTATGAATGACATTCATATTGACAGCAAGAAGCTGTAAAGTAAAGAAAAGAATGGGAAAGAAAATGGAAGATTCCTGTTTCATGGTAGTCTCAGAACAATGCTGGGAACAGAAAAAATGCCTAAAACCTATAAATAAAGCCACTAATTCATAAAGGAAATGCTTCAAATAACAGCAGTGATTTGTGGTTTAAATTTCTTAATTTTCATGCATATTGAATTTATTGTAGCTGTGAAAACTTCATTAAAATAATTAAACACTAAATACCACTGCAGGTTGGATTTTAAAGTTAATTGCATAAGAGTGCTCTCATGTCTGCTGCTTTTTCTAGCTTTCCCTTCTTCTCTGCTTTTCCTACATTTCCTCCTCCCTGCTGCTAGTATAGTAATGTAGACGTCTCAAGGACTGGTGGTCCTCCAAAGCTCTGGTCCTCGGAGCAGAGTACGACAGCGCCAAGCACAGTAATTCAAGAGGCTTCCTAAAGCGTTACGTTCCAGTCTCAACAGCAAAGTGGTACATTGATTTGCTGTAATCACTCGATTTGGGATGATCTCAAGATCCAGTTAAATGGCTAACTTGACTGAATAGCTGCTCTTTTTATTGCGGGGTGGAAAAGAAATCCCTTATCTGGAGACACTTTCCAGATGCTAAGTGAATGTGAAAAAGGAATGCCTGTGTGATTAGCCAGTTTGTTAGACAGATGTCAAAACAAGATGTCATTCATTATAGCAAGGTTTCATGATTTTACTCTCTCCTTTTATCTATCTATCTATCTATCTATCTATCTATCTATCTATCTATCTATCTATCTATCTACCTACCTACCTACCTACCTACCTACCTACCTACTTGTCTATCTCTGGTGGAACTTCTGGAAGCAGTTGCTAAAAACATTGCCCAGGGCAGTGAAGTCTTGATTGTAAGAGGTTTGAAAGGATCAGAAGCTAAAGGGGAAGTAAATCTTAGATCATTAGCTTTGTCTAAGAGAAAAGTTGATTTGGGTGTGTATATTGTACTATCTGGGAGCAGGGAGTTGTGTATGAAGCTGGGAACATTCTTCTATCACAGCCTCCCTCCACCTTTTAAAAAGATTGCTTTCTTACACTCCCCCCGCCCCAAACTCTCATTTTAGAGAGGTTCTTTCATTTTCTGAAGTACATAGTGCTTTTTAAAATGTAAATAAATATATATCTTTAGCAGTTTCTTAGGAGCCTCATTTTTGGTGTGTGACTTTTGTTCTACGTTTTTTCACAGCCGGTGGGAGATGAGCACTTCAGACTTGGCTTTTGTGGAGAATTCTGCATGAGGAAGGGCTGATAGACTAAAGTGTAGGCATCAGTAATAGCATTTCAAATATTTTTAACCAGCCTGAGGACTAAAGCTTTTGCCTTTGTGTCCCATGACTCCTTTGTGTTACACCCTCTTGCCCCCTTGCCTTTCCTCAAGTCAAAAAGGCATCTTAAAATTATAAGGACATCGGAGTAATTTTAATGTTAGTTTCTTCCTTACTACTTATGATGTCTAGGGCCTTTTAAACTACATTTTTACTCTAAGGAAAAGAATTTAAATAAGGAGAAGTTGTTGTGGTACAGCATTGGGGAAAGCACAGTGCAAAAGCTTATCTGAAGCCCATTCAAATATTAAGTGTTCTTTTCCCTCTGAGAAACCTTGCACTTTTTAACAGTAAACCCCTATTTCTAAAGCAGAAGGGAAACTTTTATGTTTTCTAGTGTTCTTCTATAAAGGCATCTCTGTGGCTTCAAGTGGGCTTTTAATTATTTCCCTCCTGAAATAAATACACGTAGAAATTGAACAAAGCTGTACCCCTTTTCTTTCTTTGAGAGTTAACAGGAAAGACAAATGCAAAAATGAACAGTTAGTGAACTCTGCTTGAGAAACTCACTGACTGTTGGGAAATCAGGAATAAAGATAAGTTTTCTGATGTTGTTTTGACGGAAATGCGGTCTGTGCACATGTAATTTTATTCTATATTATTTGAAGGTATTTGGCAATTGCAAATTTTAAACATTTGTGTCTTGAACATATTTCTTACTTGTCTTCCCAATCTTATAGTAACCTGAATTACTTTGCTTATTTTCATAAAGGATGAATTTAAGCAAGTGAAAGATAAGTATGAACTATTTACCTTAAAACTAATATTGTATTTTAATTTTAGTTATCTTGCTGTGTCGTTCACAATTTTCTGAGAATATGTCATAGGATTTTGGCATTTTTCTTTAAAACAGAAACCCAGAAATGTGCACACATTAGAATCTAGTAATTATGAACTCCATGTCTTTAGAAATTCAATGTAATGAAAATATTTACAGAGTATATATTTTTCATATGTGAATTGCATTGGCCTAAAATGCAAAATCATTTTCAACCTTTTTTGATGAAGTGACTAACAAGGAAATGCTGGATTTTCTTAGAAGATTGTTAAGGAAGTGCCTTGTGTCTGAGGGATAGCAAGTATATTTACTGAAGCATTGATTTTCCATTGCATGATTAATGCCATTGAAAATGATGCCAGGCTTCTTGAAAGGATGACTACACTCCAGTGTCCCTCATTTAAAAGAGTGAAAATATCTCTTAGTCAAGACAACTTGTATTTTATTATTCTGACATCTGCAGTTTCTGGACGGATTACCTTAAATTTGTTATGCCGTGTTAAAGGCATGTTTTATGAGGCTGGCCTTAGCTCCTGGCCTTAGTGTCAAGAACCCTGCTATGTGATGCAACATGTCTTGTTAGGTTTAATTGACCAAAGCTGATTTGTTAAAACAATTCATTTGTGTTGTAACTCATGCTCAGGCCAAGTTGCTACCTGAATCTCTTGACCTTGACTTGTCTGGGTCATGAAACGGCTGTGAACTGCTTGACCTTTTCATTGTTCAGCAGCTGCGACACTTCCTCTGGTTCTTTGTGGTAATCACTGACAAGAAGACCTCGGCCCTGAATTTACACCCCAGTGGGTTCTGTGGTGTCCTGGAGCAGCAAGTGTCCTCCCTTGGATGTGCTGTGATGTTGCCACCTTTTGTCTGCTGACAGTGGTGGGTACGACTTGACGGCCCTCCATAATGGAGGAGTTGGAGGGAGGATTTCTAGGGGCTGGAAGGAAGGTCTGTCCTCTCTCAGGCTGCAGTGCATTTCCCTTCTGTTGGGGTGCATGGGTTTGGTACATTTTTCAAGGCCAAATGCCTTCACTCTTAGCCCTGTTTCACTGTGAGCATTGTTTGCGTGGAATGTGCTGGGAAGAAGGTTCTGCTTTGAAAATATTTTGTGATGAAAATGTAACGTGTATGCACACCGCTTAGATTTTCAAGGAACGAGAGCAATCAAGATCATTTCTTGACATGAAATGGAGGAGCATTTTTGTCTTTTGCCTTTTTTTTTGTATTTCTTCTTTTGTGATATGCTTTGTTTCCTGGGAAAAATACTTAAGAATTACTTTCGGTGAGGGGGGAACACATTGGCCCCACATCCTGACAGGCTGCCTACTGTCAGTGTCCCTGATGCTAATGTGAGCTTCTTGATGTAGGCTTTGTGCATCCTGTAATTACCTACAATTTGACTGTTAGGACAGTTTAGTTTTTTTGAGATGGGTATTATGCCTAATCATCTGCTTCATTGTGCTGTGGCTTTAGGAAGTCATGCCTTTTGAAATCAGTGACTAGATCTGCTGAAAAACTGATGGCATGATATATACAGCCTTGCTGGGTGAAGAAAGCTCATATGCTAGTACTGGTACCATTATGAACAAAGTGGATTTCTAATCCAGTGGTCAACAGATCATTGATATGTCCATAATGTAAGGCTTTAGCCTGAAAATCTTGCTCACATGAGTATGTATAGTCAATCAAATTGACTTAATTTAAAACATATTTTTTTTTCACAACACTGTGCACTGATTTTTGCAGCATATTGTCAGGTTTATATTTCCACTGTCCACCTGATTCCTCTGTTGACTTGTTCTTTCTTTTTAAGAAAAAAATCCCCAGATTGTACGTGTACATACAGCATTCCTGTGCGCTTGCCAGCCACCCAACCTTTTCTTTCAGTGTGAAACTCCACAATCTAGGTGTGATTTTTAATTGTGGTTACATAGTTCCTTTAAAGGAAGAGGGTGGGAATGCTGACGCAAGAAGCTTGAATGCTGTCACTGTGATGATAATGTGAAGTGTGACTCAATGTTTAGATGTAAGGACTTCAAAATCCTTGTCCTGGCCCCCAGCCTCCTGCAGCTCCCCAGGTGATGGCAGTCAGGGTGGTTAGTTTCTCCTTTCTCCCAGGAAGAGAGAGCACTGCTCGCTTCAGCAAGGGCTGCAAAATACTGAAACATGTACTGGCTGAAAAGTTATAACCCTTCCTGTATTTCATTGCGAGCAAAATCTGTGTGCTGGCGCCCAGCCCCTAAGTGGGCTCTGCTCTGTAAAGAAATGTCTTGCTGGGTTTTCTCATGCCTGCAGAGAAAAAACTTGCCCAAGCAGGGAGGGCTAGCACAAAGTATTCCTCCACCACAAGCCCTGCGGTGGTACAGCTCTGTGGGAGAGGGCGTCAGAGGAACTGTGCAGCAGCAGAGTCGACACACCGCAGGACATCAGGTCTGTGGTGGGAGTACTCTTCAGGTCACCCCTGCTTCAGTCTGCAGAAGCCTGGGGCAGGGCTGGCCCCCAAGGATGATGCCATGGTGCAGAGGCTTTTTTCTGCTCAGAGAGCTATCTTGAGTTTTCTTGCCCTGTGACAGTGAAGGGGAAAAATATTTCAGACAGAAGGATGAAAGTAGCAGTCATCATGGGCAGTTATATGTGTACTCATCCAGCTGGCTTACCATGGAAGAGGCACCTGCAGTGCCTGCAGGGATGGCCTTTGAGCTCAGTCTGGTTCCCCATCCCTTGCTCTTCTCTAAGCCCATATTTTTTAGTCTGGTGGGACAGTAGCTCAGACCAGAGCAGAACAGCATGGAAGAAGGATGGATGGTCAGCAGTTTGGACTGAGTGTGAGATGAAACGCAACCTAATGTAACAATGTGCCTGCGTCTGGAATATGTTGGTCATCCTGTTTAATCTCCCAGACTTGGGCAGGTCTGGTTTGTGAGGCAGGGGGAGACCTTTGATTTATAAGGCATTAGTCCAGGGTCTTGTATTAGTGGACCTACCTTTCCCTGAACCCCCTGCTAGCTGTATTAAAACTCTGCTAAATACTTCATCAGTAACTTGTGCTTTTTTGTACCCAGTGTGCCATTTACTTTTACTCTTTAAGTCATTACTTTCTTCATCCTTTCCTTTATGGTGATAATTCAGGGTTGGTAATGAGCCAGCTATAACATCAAAATTACTATGTTTACTTCTCAGAGTGGGACGTGACATGAATTTGCAAAAAATGAGAAGTCTGTCCATGCACTTTCCCCAGGTGACAATGAAACAGTGCAGTCTAGAGCTAACCAAGGGTTAACATAAAAGTTATTCCATTGTTTATCTTCCAGTTAAAGAATAACGAGCTTGTGCAGAAAGAATTGAAAAATTGATTTAGCTGTCTAGATTCAGGCACATAACTTAAAGTAATCCATATAGTGTGATTTTACCATGTATGCATTCATAGGTGAGTTTGCTGCCTGCAGTTCAGTCATCATCATTATGTTGTAGTCACGGACTTTTGATTTTATTTATTTATGAGGGATATTTTTTCAAAAAGCAATGTGTAATTACTTTGGCTGGCTTAATTGTTGGTGTTTTTTGTGTTTTTTTAGTTAGGGCAACAGATACCACATTTTTACACGTGCATAAGATTTTTTTCTGCATTTTGGCTGTAGTGAGGAGTGTTGGTATGTTTTAAAACATGTATCTAATCTTGCATTGTCATACACAAATGCAGTGTACATTCATAGTCCTCTTTGGCCTTTTAAGTATTTTTTTTTCAGTATATCACTGCTATAACTTGAATATTTCAGGATGAGAATTGCAGTTGTCCTGTAATGATTTCTGTTCTATTTACAGGCTCCAAATAAAGGAAAAGCTGCTTATAGTAAAATGAGGATCACTGGTCTTTCAGTAATTAAATCGACTTGTTATACTGCATTAATCCTTTTTGGAACATTTGGAATGACTTCTTAGCACTCACAAACACAGTATTAGGGCCGGCAATTAATCTGTTGTTTGTCCTTCAACGTTTGTGGGATGTGAAGCATATGCATTCAAAGATGTATTTCAGATTTAGGACTAGGATCATTGCAGAGGCAAATAATGATACTGATCATTCAGTAGTGTGAACCAAATCTTCAAATGAAGTTGCAACAGTTTTTAGAAGGACACCTAACTGTGTTCAGCTGAAAGGACTTGCAGGGTAATAGTGTCCAATGCTGTATAGTTTTGGGTGCTGCCCATTAAAAAAAGTGTGGATTATTTGAAGGTGGTCAGAAAATTTCTAGATTTCAGGATTTCTTGTCCTAACTTCTTTGTAGATAGGAGAAGGAAGGGCTTAACATTTCACCAGTTAAGACTGTGTTTAAGTAAAATAAACCAGCAGTTGTCCGCTGATTAGGGCAGTATGGACTGTGAGAGAAGAACATGTTCTTTTTATCAAGGTCAGGTTTAGAAAGCATCTGCCAAAATGACACAGCTAACCTTGATCAAGTTGTCTAGCAGAGAGGTGGTTCAGGTGATCTCTTGATGTCCTTTGTTGCATCAGGGTCCAGTGATGTTAAAACAATAGTCAAATTTACTCCAATTCTAAGCTTTGGCTTCACAAATAATGAGCAACTAAAATAACCTGAACATTATCTCAGACTTTTGCAGGTTTTGTAATTGTTTTCCTGGGCAGAGCCTGTTTAGTTTTCTTCGATCAGAAGGGTATACTAATTCTGTGGTGCTGTGCTGGAGTCCTGTGCTGTTCTGCATTGTTTGGCAGTAATTAACTTGGAGCATGGCAGAGCTTTAGCTTCTGAGGCTAGGTTAAATCAGCAGAAGAGTCTTATGCTCCTGTGGTATATAGCCTTAAACACATTATCCTATTGCAGTAAGAAGTGTTTTTAAATCTAGTCCGGCCAGTTTGACCTTGTCAGAATTCAAGCCATATTAATGGTAGCTTGGGCTTGATGATGTGTTGCCTAGTAGGATGAGCATTAACACAGATCTTCCTATTCCATCTGGTAAGGAACCTGCAGAGAGGGCTATACTTATCATAGACTTATTCTTAAATTCCATATTATGGTATAACGAGGTATTTTGTACTCCCTGTGCTCATGACACTTCCCTTGCAATTTGCAGACACCCTGTGTCTGAGAACAGTAGACACAGTTAAGAGGAGGCACTATAAAGTAACAGTGTTAGATTGTGTAGATATGACCACAGAGTAGTAATAGTTGAGTTGTACTTTGGGAAGCAGTGATTAGTGACAGTTAATTCTGTCAGGTAGTTGTAGAGTGATAAGGCACCCCCTAAGCCTTCTCTTCTCCAGACTAAACATCCTCAGTACCCTCAGCCGTTCCTCATCTGACTTGTTCTCCAGACGCTTATTCAGCTTTCTTGCTCTTTTCTGGACCCACTTCAGCATCTTTCTTGTACCGAGGCATCCAAAAACTGAGCACGGTGTGGCCTTGCCAGTACCATGCTTGCATATTTCTCATTGTCTAGATGGCAGACTCCTGAGTGGCAGAGTGAGTGCATCTCTGGACAGACATCACAGGTGATAAGTAAATGTGCCAGCATTTCCCAGCTTTCCAGACTAAGTGTTTCCATAAAGGCGGCTACAACTCATCAGCATTTTTGGAGTCTGTCGCAGTTTTCTTGGTGGCTGTGGGCTGTGTGTCCCTCCTGGCCAGTGGCAACTGCAGCAGTAACTCAGCTCCAGCCAGAACCTGGGATGAAGTGAAAGAAAAATATTCATGTGGTGCTAGGGGGGAGTGGAGTGTGCTAGGGGGTGCAGTGGAGTGTGCCCAAGGATGGGTGTGAGGAGGTGGTGGTGGAGGGCACCATCCCAATTGCCAGCAGCACTAGTTTTGAAATGCCTGCCCTAGACAGGTCTGTTGACTTCTGAATAGTCTCTCTTCCGTCTCCCTGGTGACCCAAAGTTATGGTATGCAAAATGGTTGCTGCTCTGGGTTTTGATGTCAGGAGAGGACAATATCCATATCCAATACTGTGTTCGATTCAGGAAAAAATAAAAGAGAAATTTTTTTCTCTTTTCCCCAGTTTCATAAATGCAAAGGGCATTGTATTTTCTACTAATATGGATCAGGTCTGATCTCTTCGAACCTCATTTGACTCAGGAGGGGTTGTTTTACAGTAGTATGAAGTCCTAATGCTGAATTTATGTGGCAAGGACTGTGTTCAGATTCATACCACTTCTGGAAAGGATGCTTGACCTGTTAGGGGGGGTATTCTCATGTACTGGGTTCCCAGGCAACCAAACTGGAACACATATGAAGTACTGAAATACTGAAGTACTGTAGACTCTCTAAACTGTAGACCTAATCCTGCAAATCCTTATTTACATAAATCCCACTGATTTCAAAGGGTCTGCACATGAGAAAGCAGGTTTTATAGGATCAGGCCATTCTTCCTAGAGACCAACATCTGTTGCACCAACTGTGATAATCTCATGACTGTTAAAGAAAACTCTGAGGAAACATTTTATCTGGGCTAAAAGAAAACATCAAAAAAGTAACACTGTTGTTGCTATAAAGTGGATTATTATTAAAAGCAACTCTTTGCATGTCTCTCCTCTGTTCCCACATATTTTTATCTACTTGAGAGAAAATGCTATATGTAGCGATGTGCAGTTGCTAGTTGCTGTTCTTCACCTGTGCTCTATAAAGTTTATGTGCCAGATTACAAATACTGAGAAATGCTTAAATATTGAAAAAGGCTTCTGGCATATATGTTAATGACTGCCTGTGTCTTGCATTTTTTAGGAGTTTTTGGAAACTGAGTAAGAAATGTCTTTAATGAAGTTTTAAGGCATTTTGGATCTTGCAGTTCAAGTCTAGGCAAAGTTTTGGCTTTGGCCAAATTCACTAAAGTAGTACATTCAAACACTTCACTTGGCGCTCACTGTGGAATGGTGGATGGTCAATTGGTAAGACTTCAAGGAAGAAAGAAATCTGAGCAAAAGCAGATGGTAGTTGTGTTGGGAAGAATAGAAATCACTTCCTTTGCACCCCTCTAGGAATACAGAACACCTGCCTAGCTGTGGTAGCACTTGCTGAGGCTGGAGCTGAGTATCTTTTGTGACTTCTACTTGGAGGTCTGGTGTGGAACAACAGGCTGCTGCCTTACCCTGCTTGACTCCCTGTTCCTGTGGGCCTGGTTTCATGACGCACAGGAGGTATGGAGTCATGGTGCTGGGCTGATTTGACGTGAAGCCTGGAGATTTCATGTTTCCTGCATGCCTTGGGCTGTGCAGCTAAAGACAGAAAAAGATGTTACTCACTGTCCCTTGCAGCACAGATGTTATAATGAAACAGCTTTAGAAAATATAGCAGAAAGAGCTTGGCAGTTCAGTTGGGCCATTTATGGGGCAGGGGAAAGACCTCCCTGAAGTCCAAAAGTAATGGGAGTCTCCCTCAGTGATGCAGTGCATGTGCAACAGTTATAGCATCTCCCTGCATTTTGGATTTCCTCCACTTTATGGTCAGTCTGCACTTGATGGAGACAGTGTTCTGAGATTTCCGTAAGCCATATAATGGGCAATAAGTCTCTGCCACTCATGTCATCAGACCAATGGAAAAAAGGGGTAAGGTAGCGAACATGCTGACAGTGCTAGCTTGCCGTCAGCAGCTGCAGGGTTGGTGGGCAGAAGCATGATGTTTCTCTATGCTGTATTACATTCTTGAAGCTTTTCCTGATAATTTTGAATATTTCAGGTGATTATTCTTTTACCACCCTGAAATTAATAAAATGATATTCAAAGCCTAACAGACTAGGCTTGGGGGTGTGGTGTTGGTGGTGTATTTTGGCTGATACGTGAAAGCTAGAATATAAATGAAGCCTCTTTGCAGTTCAAGTTGAGAATGTAGCATGTTCAAAGATGATGCTTTTATTCACAAGCTGTAACTTTAGAGCATCTTTTCTTCTCAGTATCTTTTCTGCTTAGTATAAGTCAAGTTTCCTTACATGTGCAAGAGTCATAGTGAAGCAGACTTTTCATTAGGGGTACAAATGCTTTCCTGTTGGTTTTCTTCTATGTCACCTGTATCTCCGCACTGTAGTTACCCTAGTTCTCCTTCCTATCACAGATCTGCATTTTCTCCTACGTTTAGGTGTGAAGTCATTGGGAATTATGCTCTTAATGACATAAAATGAGATTTTAACTCTTCCTTTTTTGCTCAGAAGTAATTGCTTTTGTGAAGTGGACAGTAATTTTTAGTGTGTATTTTGTAGATTTTGTATGGAGCTCTATGGAATATAAGGCCTATTTTGAATGTGCAACTTAACTAAACTGTACTATGCTTAAAAAAAAGCAGAATGGAGAGGATTATCAACTGAAATTTCAAAATGTAAACCTGCAGGGAACGGGTCTTGGGACTGAGGCAAAGCAATTTACACATCCATTTTCATGCACATTAATACAAAATATTTGGAAAAAAAGGGCATGCAGAATCTCTATGAAGTTTTTTTATATAGAAAAAATATATCAAGAGAACCCTTGTGCTAATTTTCTGTATTGGGATATTGTCATATTCATTTTCTAGGAATACTTCATTAATTCAGTCAGCAGATTTTTTGGGGGGGAACTTGTCATGGTTTAAGCCCAGCTGGTAACTGCTACAGCAGAACCCAGGACAGAATAAGTATTCTTAAAATATGAAGTATATAAGGTTAGTTTGCTCAAATGTGGTTGTTCACCAGTCTCCCCTCCCTCAAACCCCAAAGAATACTTCCAGTTCTCTAAGGTCTGAATTTATATTTTATTTGTGCTAGATTAAATCCAAACGTTGTGACAAACATTTATAGCCATTTTAAATTTTACCGGCTTTTTTCTGTTGTTGTTGTTTTCGTTTGAGATTTTTATTTTTATATCTTAGAACAATCCTTGCTAGGATTTGCAAATATAACATTACAGCAGATTGTGGCAGCATGGGAAGAAGATGAAACTGATTTTAAATAAGAAGAAAACTAATTAGTTTTTGATGAATAGTTCATTGTTTTTTGTGTGTTTTTTTTTTCTACTTGTAAGACTACTTCTAACAAGTGATTCCTTGTCCCTTTCTCCATAGATTTCTATATTACTGTCTTGTATCTCAGGAAATGAGATACAAGATGTTCTTGTATGTAATGTTCATCAGGACTAATATACTTCACTAAGTCATTAAGATAACAGGATGTCCTGTTATTCTGCAGTGTTACGGGGCTGTTGCTGAAGGTGAACACCTCTGGAATGCAAAAGAAATTTTGTGTTATGTTCTTCTTAAAATAAAATTCTCTCTTCTGGCTACATAACTGAAACAACAGTTTATATAAACATGCCTCTTAATCTTGCTGCTTCTAGAAATGCTTTTACGCATATTTGAAAGACAGTGTCTGAGAGGAGAAGGAATGCAGGTTTTTGAGACTGGTGGTCTCTGATGCCTTAGTTTAGCACCAAGCACAGTAAGATCCTCATCCCTGTTGAGATCGAGGTTTATGGTGATATTTCAAACACTTAGTATGGAGTCTCTCTGCTAAAGCAATACTTGGGCATGCTACTGCTGCATTCCAACTTGCAAGCTGTGATTCTCAGCACTTTCTTAATGCTAGGTAAAACAAATCATTGAACTGTTCAGGTCCATTTGTTTGTGATAATGTATTCTGAATATACATTCTACAGGTCTTCTGTATGAATAAGAAAGTATTTTTTCATGATCCTAAAAAGATGTTCTGTGTCACATTCTTTACAGCAACTATTGCATTTGTGTATCTTGCCTCTGGTGCTAAAATCTAAAGTCAGTAGAGAAATACCGCTCTCCTGCCTGTAAATGCTTGGATTTTTAATTTTTTCTCACAATAGTTGCTAAAATACATGTCAATAATGGAGAGCCTGGAAGCAGATAAAGTTTGATTTTAGAAAAACAGATTACTGTTAGTCACAGTGAACAAGTAGATTTCTTATTCTGTATAGCTGTTACAAAATTTTAATACACCTAAGCAGATAGCATGAGACATTGTAGTAAAAATGGTTATGCTTTTAACCTTATTAAGAGAGAAATGAAATAGTTTTTCAATAAAATTTATTTGTTTGGAAAAAAACAAACAAATGAAGTATGTGTAAACTTCAAGGATGAGTTCACTTTACTGGGTTGTGCTGAGAATGCCTGGTAGTCTATGAGAGTTCAGTAGATGGTGCTTGTTCTTTTGAGGCTGTCATTGCTATTGATGAAAATAGGATAATTTCTAAAAGTCTCTGACCCTAAGAAATTCTAGGACCTCAGCACGTGTTTCTATGAATTCTCTTTAGATCAATCATTCATTTTAATTGTATTAGTAAATTAATAGTGTTTTTAAAATGGCATTATCTGATTCTCCATTTTTTAATTTCAGAACTCTTAAGACACAGCTATGAGGTTTTATGTTTTGACTGGCAACATGCACACATACATAGGCTTCAGAAGTGAAAATATCCAAAAGAGGGTTTTTCAGTCTTCAGTGTTTGTCCATGGAATCATATTGAAGAGTGTGTTTAATATCCTTTTTTAATTAACATTCAATTGCAAAAGTATGTGGTGGCTTGTAAGAAATGGCAAAGATTATTAGTATAGCGTTCATTGATTAAAAGTGTTTTCTTAGCATGGGCAGTTCTTTTTGCAGGCAATTCAAACTCTCTCTAAAAGAAGTGAAAAAAAATACACAAATCAAGAGTATATTTCTAACAGAGCACTTACGATGTACATCTCGGAAACACAGAAGTATGACTCTGGTGCAGCTTTAATCCAGATAATGGTATCAAAGTGTTTTTAAGACTTTATGAGTTGAAGACACCTTTTTTTTTTTTGCTACACAAAGTAAATATTTGAACATGCATGGCAGGTAATATCCTCACACATTTGTGAAAGAGTGAGAAATTTGAGGCATCTAAGCAAATCCAGATTTTTAAGAGCCTCTTCTTGATAATGTGAATGCATTTGTTCATGTGAATGAAATGAACTTCTGGCCTGCAGCAAATCAGTGTAAGACATTAGTGACCTCGGTGTGCTTTTTGGCATAATCTATATTATTGCTGTAATTGGCTTTCCTTTTGGTGTTTCAGGTTTTTTTTTTTACTCCTTTACCTATATTGTCAAAACATGATTATTTATAGTGTGTATGTTCACTAATAGCAGTTTATCTCTGCATGGTTAACAGAGTTAGAAGCCAACAACTCTTAATTGCACCCATGTTCATAGCTTAGCAGCAATCCAGGAAAGTGAAGTATGCCATTGATATAGTATATCCAATAAGAATTACAGGGTAAAATCATTGCTATACATTCTTCTGGTTTCATGATAATTGTTACTTAGACTTGGTTTTGAGGGGTTTACCACTGTCTGTTGTGTTTCTGTGACCACATAAAGAGCACTTAAGTTCCGTGTTTTGTGACTTTCTTCTCATATTTGTTTACTACTTCTTCTTTCTGACACAGCAAAACTTTAAATTAGAGATAACAACTTTCGGCAGTAAACTGGCATTTGTGCTGTGTGGAACTGGTGCAGTTTTTACCTCTAGTGGTGCAAGTATGTAAGCAGGGTTACAGCATGTATGTCAAAATTTAACTTTCCAGTTTCATAGCCACTGTTCTCTACCTGGCTTACTTGCTAACATTTGTTAAGCATAGTTTAATAAGGCAGCTGCCTGTAAGGTTAAAATGACTATAATTGAGACTAATATGTAACAGGTTTTCTGTAGTGAATGGAAGCCTTAACATTAGGAATTCAACTCAATTGCGCGGTGCATATGCAGGTATAATTATTTGTTGTTATTTGGCAGTTAAATCTGAATGTTGTTCAGGTATGTAGAATACAGCTTATTTGTTGTGGTTCATGTGGTTTTCTTTTTTTTTTTTTTTTTTTTCTCTTTACCATAGCCATGCAATTATTTAAATATTTTCTTACTGAGGCAGACTTGAATTCAACACAAGAAATATGCAGTTTCCTGAGCAACCCTCCAAGATGAAAATCTTCCATAATTTATATTATGAAAAAAGTTCATCCAAATATGGGAGAATAGTGCAGACACACAAGACAGGTTTAAGTGTATATGACAGGCAGCAGGAGTTATGTAGAATATATAAAGTTTTTTCAATTAAGGTATTAAGCATGTTTCATTAGGCCAAACAAAAAAAAAGTCAATGTCAAATTGAAAAGGAAACTCTAACATCCAGTGTCTGGTCCCTGTGCCCATTCAAATGAGCTATGCTGCATTCTAAACAGTTGAAAGTTAGGACTCGTTTTTCTGCCCGAATGGATCAGTATGCTTCCTGTTGGTCCTCTAAGATTCCACCAGACTCCCTTTTCCATTAGTCTTGTGCAGTACTATAGCATCGAGTTTTAGAAGTCGAGGCTCAAATTCAATTTTAAAGGATGTTTCTGAGTGCTGATGTAAGTAAAGTGTGAAGTATGCGTTTTTGTCAGGACATAATCCTTAGACGAAGAAGTCTAAGCTCACCTTCCAGGGAAGCACTGTGTGCTAGAGAGGATTAGGTAGTTGTTACATAAAGAAAATTGAAGCAACATTAGGACATATTTATATTGCTTTTTGTAAGCAGACGTAGCAAACTTTTTCTGTGCTCTGAGCCAGCAAAACATGTTGCAGCAACTGCAAGGCACCTGGTTCTGGCCAGCTGGCTCATGACACAGTCAAGGCTTGCGTATGGCAGCCTAAAAAATACCATGTAAATACACCCATACTCGTAATAGCAACGTGAATGGGGGAGTGGACAGCATTGACCTCTCAAATAGCTGCTTTCCAGCTCAAGAAGCAGGCCATGTGTCAGGGGCGGGTGACGGTGTTGCTTTTCAGATGCAGCTTGTGTCTTCTAGCAGTCTGCCTTTGAAGTTCCCAGCTGCCCCATAGCTATGTAGCCCACCCTTGTAACATGACCTAGAGCAGCGGCATCAGAAGCGGCTCCAGCTAATTATCTTCCCTTTTTGCACGACCTGATTGCCTGTTTGCAGTTTGCATGGAGGGATGGGCTTGCTCTAGACTGCTTTGCGCTTTGTGTTTCCTAGTTGTAGAGCTTCCTTGTTTAATTGAATGTTAATTTAAAAACATTATTTCAGAGCACAATGTTTTATATTTTATTGAGTTATGGATGCTTTGGGAGTTAAAAGTCCTAGTTCTACTGGCAATGACTGCAGCGTTACCTTTTCTGTTTCAAAGCAATCCTTGAAAATGTACATTTGGAGAAACAGGAGGATTTACAAGGTTTTAACCTTCAGTTTCCAGCTGTTCCTATCTCTGTAGTCTCCAAACACTCATTTCTTATCTGATGGAAAATTGTTTGAAAATGCCCATTCTCATAATGAAATATAAAGAATAATCTGAAATAGTTGAATTATGTCGTTGAAATAACTGTAATTTTTCTCAATATTTGTCAGAAAATTTAGCACATTCATTCTTTTTTAGGGACTGAAAGGAGACACTCAGATTTAACATGTGTACCTTGTTAGCAATGTTTTGACAAATAGCAGCAGCTGTATAAACTAATCTTTCTGTAGCTTTCACATATGGGACTCAATTAACAATAAGCCACTGTCAGTGTCTACTCCTTTCTATCTTTTAAAGTTTCTCGATTCCTGTACATTTTTCCATGTGTACCTCAATTATTATTTGCACCTATAAAAATGAAGAAAGTGACAGACTGTAAATGTGTTGACCTTGCGTGACATTTTATATGTGATTTTTAAAAGACAGTGGCACTTGCGTTTATATTCCCTGTAAATTTTGGTTAAAGTGAAGATTGAAGTCTGTTATTTGCAGAACCGTATGATAACTGCAGAATCTAGAATAAAACTTTGTTTGAAAATCCTGCATTTCAGGCTCTTAAGTGCAGATAATCAAGAAATGTTGCCCTAGGTATGTCATTCAACCTTGTTGTGGTAGCAAGTAAGAGGAGGAATTGCTCCTTGGATGTTGATTATAATAAGCCTGTGAACCCATGGTATATGTTGTGCAAAAGTCTGTATTTACCTATGGCACAGTCCTGACACAAGACTTTGACATTCTAAATAATTGTGCCTTTAATTAATTCCCAAGTGGAGCGATGGCCAGAAATTGAGGTATTAGATTTCCACAGTGAGACGTCTGGAATTTTTTAGGTGTCTTAGAATAACAGTAAATACAAATGCAAGCTCCATTTTAAATTCACTTGACACTTGAACCTTCCATTTGAAATTCCTTCACTAGAATTAGCTAAAGAGAACATTCTGGAATTGCAAGGACTTCTTGTCTTTTTCAAGTGATCAGGAAGATGCAAAAGAATATAAAGAGAGAGTCCAAACAATATATATAAAAATATTAATCTTTTCTTTCACCAACTAAAACTCAAGTAAAGCCTGAATTGCTGAATTCAGAGTAGGCTATTGTCACTACTTGCCAAACAGTACGTGCTTGTGCATCTGCCTAATCCATTTTTGAAAGCCACAAACAGAAGCACATAATTTGGCACAGCACCAGAAGCATGCCTCGGCACACTTCTGGAGGTTCTTCCAAATGACTTACTGATTCAAAAATTCTATACTGTTTGCCTGGGTGCGCGTGGTGAGTGTCTGGAGGAGTTCAGCATGAATTCTGCCAGAAAACTATGTGTGTTACGTTTGAACTGGGATATGATGATTGTGTATCTCTACTAATTTACCAGGAGCTATAGATGTATTATGAGTGTTTTTCTTTTTATCTTTTTCTTTTTTTTTCTTTTTCAGATGAGATGTGTGTGTGTGCAAGGAATGGTGGTGTTTCCACCAACAAAATTCAGAGACAAAGTACGTGATATGGGCTGATGACAAAAGCTTGCTTGTTAGTCAGAATTGCTTTATTGTCTAGTTTCTTTGTTTTCTACTACTTCTTTTCTCTTTCTCTGTTGAATTTTTAAACTAGAGGATTGGCTAATGCTTAGAGACCTCAAAAGCAGAGTACAAACTGCTCCACAGAATAAAATCCACAGTCAAGAAATTAGGGTTTTTACTTTTCCTCCCATAGTAACCATTGTTCCTTATGTTAATCCCCTTAGGCTCTGCCGCATCCACTTTTATTTCACAGTGAAATGTTTCAAATATTCAGATAAATCTAAGGGAGCAACTCCATAAAAAAGCCGAGATGACTGCATGGATAGTTGCTGGAAAAGGGGCCCTTCCCCAGCAGTCCCCTCCAGCCAGCTTCCCACAGCAGCCTCCTCTTGCCCTGGCACTAGAGGTTTGTCTCATTGCTTTGCTGATTTCATGCCAGCAAAAGTGTTTAGGTGGTCGGGGGATGAAGCTAGTGTGGGAACTGATCTGGTTCAAATACTGAATTTAGAAAGCAGATGCAGTGTTCTAACATTTTGAAATACAATGCAATGAAGCATAGCACAAAAGTAATCAGCCGTTTAGTTTTTTGAAGGAATTTGAGTTTGTGCTTTAGTTTTAAGAGAGTGATCTTGTTTCTCTCATGCTTCTTTGCCATATACAAAATAGATATAAATATACAAAATCCTAAGGAATTTATTCTGTAGTAGTCATTCCAGCATAAATTACTGTTGTGGGCACAGGTGTTTTAGGAATGAAAAAAAATGCTTTAGAAGGGGAAAAGATGCTTTTATTCCAAAAGAGTATTACAACAGAATAGTTGTTTTTTGGTAAATTTGCAAAGTTGGACAAATCCTTTTGCGAACAAATACATTTTTTGTTTGCAGACTTTTTGCAGTCACAAAAGTGAGACAGATGCATCCGTACTGTGTTTCATACTTACATCCTCATTTCAGCAGAACAATTAATAGACATCATACAAAAACCAAGGGAAAAATCTCCATTTTCTTAGATTTCAAAACCAAAAGTGTGGAAGTTTTGTTACCTGACAGTTTTCATTGAAATGTTTTTACTGATGAGCAAATAATGTGCTGGAAGATAGGAGTGATGAAAGACAACTTATGCCATAAGCTGAGCTTCTAGCTTTTAGTCTGGACAGTACTCCTAAGGCAGACAGGGAAGTACAGTGTATTCTGTATTAACAAGAAAAAGACAGAGCCTGTTTTTGTCTTCTCCCAGTTGATTTTGGCTAGCTGCCAGATGCCCACCAGTCTGCTCTTTCACTCTTCCTCCTCAACAGGACAGGGAATAAGGCCAGAGATCTGCTGTGTCGAGATAAAAGTTAGGGAGACTACTTACCAATTACACTCATAGGTAGAACACACCCAATGTGGGGAGAACTAGTCTAATTTATTGCCATTTAAAATAGGGTTGGATGGTGAGAAGCAAAGAGAAAAACTGTAAACACCCTCCCCCCACCTCTCCCTTCTTTCCAGGCTTAACTTCAGTCCTTTGTGCCTGACTCCTCTACCTCCCTCTACATGCAGGCCTAGTGGTGCAGAGAATGGGAAGTGGGGTTTGCCGTCAGTCCATAGCAGCTCCTCTTGGGCACTCTTTCCTCCTTTTTCCCTGGTCATAGAACACAGTTCTCTGGGAAATATCCACCTCCTCCAGTGTGGAGTCCTCCGTGGGCTGTAGTGTCGAGGTCTGCTCTGGTGTGGTCCTCTCCACAGGCTGCAGGGAAATACCTGCTGTGCTGTAGTCCTGGAGCATCTCATCCATATCCTTCTGTGAACTTGATGTTTGCACGACTATTTCTCACACTTTTCCCCCCTCATTCTTCACTGTTTTGCCATTGCTTAAATATTTTTTCCTAGAGCACTACCATCTTCTTGGCTGAGGGTCTTAGCTGTGTCCTGCTGAATCTAGGTGAAGCTGCCTGTGTCCAGCGCTCTTACACTGAGGCTGACCCTGTAGCCAGCACCTGGATGCTTCCAGACAGTGCACCCAGCATTACAGGATGTTCTTTCCTGTTGAAAGAAGACTCCATTCACTGCATACACACCATGGGGCTTTATGCCTTCCTTTAATAGATAATGAAGAAGAAAGTAAGACACTCTTCTTCCTTCTTCATGCTTCCTTCAAAGTTACTGCATGAAGTAATATATATCAGATATGCAAAGCATTTGAAATGTATTCTACAAGAAATTTCTCAAAGACTTGATATGGAACAGAGTCTATAACAACTACATTCACTCCTTTGAACATGGTTTTCAACCATAGCTTTATGTGTAAGGAGGATGAGATGTGTCAGCAGTTGCTTCAGCTGAGGTTTTGGGTGAGCTTAAATCATGGAGGTGTGAGTGAAATCTGTGTTAATGTAGGTAAACAGGTACTTGGCATCTGTGTGGGAAGCTGTGGTTTAGTATTACAGGACCTATTTGTTAATTTCAAAACTTTTGACATAGAACTTCACATTTGCCTACTTTCATGTTGTGGTTGTAGGCTCCAAAACCAAATGCTATCCTTCTGGTCCACACTCCCTTCCACTCCCTCCGCTTCACCCAGCAATAGAGAAATTGCAATTTTTAGGACAGTAGTATGATGTATTTATTATCCTTGAAATTGGTTTAGCGTTTTCTGTTTGTATGAAAGGCAGTTTAAAGGAAGCTAAATAAGCACAGCTGCAGATTTAGCTACTGTCTTCTACACTCCAGTAAAGACTTTGTACCAGCTCTTGGTGTGAACATTCTCAACTTGTGCTGAATGCCTTTGTGCATGACAATTTATTGCACTGACAGAGTTTAGTAATGTGATGGCATTGCTAACTCTGGACAATACTGCAGTGATTGCCTAGTGTAGACAGACCATTAAATGAAACAGATCTTGTAAGCTACCGTATTTTCTTGTGTAAATGATGTGGATGGGGTGTTGAAGAAAGAATTCATCTGTTTATGTGTTGTACATATTTGGACTTTCTAGAAGAAGGCTAAAAGCTAACTTGTTTGCTCTAGAAATTTATTGACAGTGCCAAGAAAAAAATTTAATAATTTTTTCCTTGAACACTTAATAGTAAAAAAGTTACTCAGTAATGACTTTTGTGAGGCTAGCAATCATCATTTGCAGAATTGGGATTAAAAATCTGCAGAAACACATGAAAAATAACATGAAAATTAATGTTACAATTAATGCTATTCTACCATTAAAGGATCACAAAAATGCATCTAATACAATGAATACAATTTTTATGAGTACCCCTGACTTCAAATCAAAGAAATTGATTTCTATTAAAATAATATAAAAGATTAGCCCTTGGTTTACTCTTCCAGTTTAGGCAAGATTTTTTTTTTTTTTTATTATGATAATAAATGAAATATGCATGGTTTTGGACGTGTATATAGATTTGACAAATACTTAAAAGATCCATTTTCATTTTGCCCACACTCATTCAGAGTGTAAACTGCCTATTTTAATTGCTCTCAGTCAGTGGTCAGGAACTTCGATTCTGTGCAAACAGTTCTCTGGGAATTTGGATCATGTTCTTCAGGTTCATTAGTGAGCTTGTCATTAACGCCTGCCGGAGTGGAGTTCAAAAGCAAAACTCCTTTGGACATCAGTGGATGCTTCAGCTGCTCAGCTGTTAGGCTAAAACTCTCAGTATGTTTGCTTATCTCCCAGTTGTGGTAAGTCGTAATCATGTTTGTAAGACGCTTCGAAGCGCTTGGATAAAAAGCTGTGCAATGGTTATCAGCATAAAATCTGTATAGTTCTCCGTGGTTATTGCATTGTTCTGTCTTGGAGACTGCTGTATCACCTTGCTTCTAAAATAGGAAATTAATATTTCAGAGGTTGTGGTTTTGGAACTGTCAGTAAATCCCAGTTAGGAGTATAGGTGAGTCCAAAAGCTATTGACCTGGTTTTTAAGTGTTCTCTGTCCTGTTTTGGCTTGCTATTTGAGCACAAGTTTTTCAAATTTTACCTTCAGAATTTAAGCTGATTGAAAAAGTAATTTCCTTGATGTCTATGAAATTAAAATGAAAAATCTGGCATACTGGTAGGTCAACAGAAGAGGTGAAGTTTTGTTCTCATGAAAAACAATGAAATCTTTATTTTTGGGGATTTAATTGTCAAAATGCAAGTCCAGTTTTGTACATGTAGTTTTGTGGTCTCAATTATGCCCAGAATCTTCGAAGTGAATTGTCAGCTGAGGAAAAACTGGGTGAAGAAAGGCTTCTGTTGGGTCCAGAAATGAGTTTGCAATTCTGAGTAAAGCACTGATGTGTCACTCTGGGAGAATGAAGTCCAGCCACTTTATTGCATAGACAGAGAGGAAGAATGATTCCACAATGGGTGGTATAGTCTAACAGTAGACAACTGTTGGCAGTAGTGCCACATTTGGCGCCAACAGAGTTTTGGTTTGGCTTAGCGACAGTGAGCTACGTTGCTTTTAAAAATAATTTTGGCACCCAGCACCAGAAACATACACCCTGTTGGTATAATCTGTAATTGAGTATGATTCAGAACAGAAATAGAAAGTGTAGTTACAGGCTGGACAACACATTTGGACACTCCTTATCTAGCAGTGGTGAAACGGCTGTTACAGTGTCTCTCGTCTTTGGCACAGAAGGGTGCTGTATCAAAAGGCAGAATATATGCAAACATGAACAAAAAAAACTCCAACAAACCCAAACCACAAAAACCAAACCACCCAGACTTGGAGTTTTCCCTTTTTATTCTGTGCTAGTGCTTGATGTCCCGTTCTCTGCTCTTCTGCAGTTCAGAGGAGGGCTGTGGCAGGGTTGGTTTCTGCAGCATTCCCTCCAAGCACTGTTGATGGAGCATCAACAACACTAATTAATGATGTGAGCATGGACAAATACCAGTCTGAAAATGGTAAAAACTGCCCCCAAAAGACTAGGAGCTACCACTCTGATGAGCAGTTAAAGTCTGGAATGAAAGTTTTGTCAGAAGTGCCTGCTGAAGAGCATGGTCTCACTGGCATAAAAGACTGAGGATTTAGTCTGATTTCTGGTGGACTGGTGTCTGTTTCGTAGAAATGCACTTCTGAAATGGTTGATAATTTCAGCAGAGGAACCCAAGAATGAATAGACATGGTTAATTGAACAGTTGTTCCCCTCTCTGATGTTCCTTTAGAAAATCATTAAGGCATATTGGTAGCTCAGCAGTCAGAAACTACTCTCTGTTTGTGCGTTATTTGCTCTGTAGCTGGGGGACTTCAGCCATTAACAGGCCTGTTTTACATACTACTTCTACTTGTGTGTTACAGCCCGCACCCCCTCCCCGCTCCCCAGATATATAAACTGAGTATGCAGTGCATTTGGTCATTTTCTAATGAAACTGCCGTAGGAGCCCTGAGGTATTGGAACTCCTATAGGCAAGTTTCATGATGAATGGCTGCAGAGAAGTAAATGATTGCAGAGCTGTCTGGTTCTTCACTTGCAGAATGACTTACAGCACAGGGGCCAAGGCTGGATGGGCAGATAAAGGAAAAGAAAGTTGCTTGGCATTGTTCACAAAAATAGGCTGGAGAATGAAACCTTTTCAGTCTAAACCATTTTCAGTATTCAGAGTGTCACTTTTAGAAATGATATATCCATATAAATGAGGAGGAGAGCATTTATAAAATTAGGAATAATTCTGCTGGCCACATATATCAATAACAATTTAAAGAGGAAGATGTAATCACAGGACTTTTTTCATGGTTGTATTAGGTTGTTTTTATTTTTTTCCTCATGGTTGCATGTTAATACTATAGCTGATAAGAGTATCTGCAGCTACAACTAATTTTGAGTAGGTTTGTGTTGCTTTGATTTTTTGTTTCCTGCTTTGTCGCACAAAATGTCATTATTTGTCCACGTAAGAACTTTTTTGATCAGACACCTTTGTGCCTTCAGATATGATCTTGAATTCATTGGCTTATCTCTTTAATGCTATTGGAGGTGAAAAAAAGGCTGTTTCCCGCTTGCTAATTATGGTGAAGTGACACGTTATGTTGTATTGTAGTTAACAACTTTAGGGGCACAGGGAGCCTTTAGTTTTGCCTCTTGGGAGTGGGACTTTTCCTCTTTAGCTCAGCTCCAGGAAACTTGAACATTTGTGCTTTCAAGACCACATACCATTGGGAAGGAAGCAGGGGTGGAGATGTGTGCAGAGATTAAGTGGATATGAGTAGCAGTGTGCTTTGTAAAGATCTAGGAACTGCATAATTTTGAGAAAGACATGCTCTCTCTGGCATGTCCTTTGGCATTTTTGAGAGTTCAATGACAATGTTGCTAAATCTAGCAGCCTGTCAGAAGATTCCATGTAGAACTGTTTTTCAGTTTCTGACTTTTTTGAATACCGTTTCCTTCTTGCACTTTAGCATACATAACGTCTATGTGTTTATGTGCGGGTGGACTCTAGCTGTATTTTTCTGGAGTTTATTATTCATTATAGTAAAGGAATTCCATAACTGTGGGAACTTGTTATTAAAAAATAACTTTAAAAATATTTTGACCAGTTTAGTATTAACTCTTTGCACTCTGATGTTACCATCTGCAAGTAATAGCCTTGTTTGGACTCATGAATTCTGTACCTCTACTTACTTTAGTTTCTGATGAGGTGGTATTTTAAGAAAAATAGAGCATTCAGATGAAATACAGATTTGTAGTTATTTTGTAACCTGATGGTACCACTCAAGCTTTTGTTATGCACACTGTTGAAAATTCCGTTAACACTGTACCAGTTGAGAACAAATTTTCCTTTCCTTTTCTGTTAGAAACCCTTAAATATATTAGCTCAAGGCCAGATTCAGTGTGTTTCACAGCTATGCTTGAAAGCTTCTTCAGGGCAACATGTCCTGCAGCAATATATACTCTGTGGGTTGTTACAGTAAAAACAGAAGCAGTACAGTCCTGCAAATTGAATTATTCATGTCTGTATCAGTCATAAAAAAATTGTACATGTGTAATTTTTCCTTTTTATTGAGCAGTTCATTAGACTAAAATCAGTAAGAATCCTGAATGTACCATGCTCTTCCTCACTTTATTTATTCACAGTTTTCCTGCCTTTTTTTTTGTGATAGGAAGGAGCAATATGTGCTTGTGAATGTGGCAAAGGAGGAACAGGTTGCAGGGACAGCAGTGCAAACAGTTGTGTGGCAGGGAGTATGAGAGAAGCAGGGATGAGCACACTCATTTTTTTCTGTCTATAGACCTGATCCTGCTGTGAAGGAAACCATAGGCTTCAATATCAACACATCAAGTCCCCGGTGAAAAGGATTTCTCAAAAAGTAGAGCTTTTGAGAAGGCTGAATTAGAATCATCCTCCCAGCCATATAAATTTGTGCAGAACAGCCTGCCTGTGTGACTAATATATTTCCTGTTTCTGCTTTATTCTGGTTCTGCAACATTGACACATTCAAGTGATAGTAATTTATTTTCTAGGATATGTCTCAGTCTTCTTATTTGGCAAAAGTGAAGCTGGGACTGCCTTTTTAACATTTACTTTCTTTTTATGTCTCTCAACTTTGGGCTAAATGAAAAAGTTGAATAAATCAACAAAAATCTTTTGAATAGGAAAATACATAATTGAAGTAAAACCAAATAAAAGCTGGTAGGTAAAATGAGGTTACAACATAGTTTTCTCAATAATTAGCATAGATATTACCTAAAAAATATGAAGAGGTTAGACAACCAGTATCGTCTTGTCTGAAAGTTAATTCTGCAGCATTTTTTTCAGCAGAAATAGTGCTGGAGGTCTTTATTTGCGAAGGGTGGTGGTTGCTACTAACACAGTGAAAAATATGCAATAGTGGGAGAAATGGTGTAGGTGAAGCTGACCTGTAACAAGTAATAGCCCATATACTTCTTGGGTTTGCTTTGTGGCTTACTTTTCAGTTCCTCTAACTGACAAAAAAAGGGTATTTGCAGAGGCATTTCTTGAAGATGGACTCCTGGTAACAGCGAAGTTACTAAGCTATTCGGAGTGCTCTTCTGGAGGAAGTGCTGTTGACAAGGAATGATTTGGAGCTAATGCAAGACAAACACTTTTCCAACATTTATGTATTTAGTGCCTGACATTTTTTATTCTCTAATACATTTTTAATTCACTAAACACAATACGTGAATGTATTAATGGTTTGTTTACCTATCGCTTAATTTTGATAAGAAGAAAGTCTTGGAATTATTTAAAATGAATTAGCCATCAACTGCGCTTTGCATTTAAGAATCACTTTTGGGAGTGAAGGACACAGTGAGGTACAGGGCTGTGTCTTTTACAGTGAAAAAGTTGTCATTCTTTTCAGAAAAGTGTTACAGTTGACAGAAAATGCATACTTTTGTGTATGCATCCCAGAGAACTTTGGAAGTGTAACAAATGAATACATGATTTAACCTTTTTAGTTGAATTCATACTTGTGATTAAAAGAAAGAAAACATCACCTACATGAATTGTGGCATAATAATCCAGTATCTTCCATAATCAGATTAGTAGGCAACATCTGAATATGGAGTGTGGCATTACTTTGTCCTTTACTGTCTGAGCTTAGTGGAATCTGTGTTGCAGGTATTTTACGATTTGAAATTTTTATTCCTTTTGCTATTTGCCAGAGAATTTGGCATAGACTTTACACTTTTTCTCTGTGGTATTTTCCTCACCTTAGTTCTTTCTAAGTGTGCTCCAGTCTGAAAACCTATCTTAGCTAAAGATAAGCATGTTACATTTGGAGTAATAGAATTGACATTAAGGGGAGATGATACTTGCACTTCTTACACCAGGTTGTTATGGAATCATATGGAAACAGGATTTCTCACAAAAGAGCACGCCAGTTTACAGTCCTGCTGTGAAGATCACTGTGTTAATATGTTTTTCTTCTCCTTTTCTTCACAAAGCCCGTACAGAGGTGTAGAGATGTGTTCTACAGGGAAGTTTTACCCACTCCTAGCTTCTCTCCTTTAGACTCTGCCTTTGGGAAGTTAATGGTGCACATTTTTCATAACTGAAAAGTGGAGGGCTAGATATTTTTATTCTGGACCTTTTTGCCTTATGTTTCCCTCCCCTAATGCAGAGTGTGTTTATTTCTACATGTGACAAGTCTGCAGTCATGTGTTCTCTCTGTGTTATAATGACTCAGATGTCATAATTAATTTGATGAGCAGGTGGGGGTTATTAGCCTTGTGCTTCACTTGTTAATAGCTGCACAGCTTTTCTAAAGTACTCTTTCAACTAAGGAGGCATTTCTTCACATAGAATAAACAGTGCAGCACAAAAGCCTCAGTTAGATAACTATCCATGGGTTTGAAAAGCTGCCAAGCAGATGTTGTTATTGGAGCAGTCCCAGACGAGATTGGGCAAACCAGATGCGAGATGGGGGAGGAGGTTGCATATAACCCAGGCGCGTTCGCTGCGGTGGCTGGAGAATGGAAGGCTGGGAGGTGTCTTCCCATAAACCAGATCCATCCTTCACTGGTCTCATGCTCATTCCTCAAGACCCACCCTGTAACTGTAAATAAACGAGGAGGAAGCCCCCTCCCCCTGCTTTGTCTTAATATCCATTTGGGAATGAAACCGAATGTTCATCCAGCAGTCAGTGACTTCTGGTTTGCATTAAATCGGCTGTGTGCAATTTTTGAAGGGCCTACAGAGACTTTGCTTCATACCTATCAACATATGTAATGAACATGACTGCACTGACATTTACCAGAACTCTTAGGTTCTGCTTTATTACTATAAATTAGATTGTGCAAATTTAAGACAAAATGCTGTTTTGTTTCCTGTCACCTCTCAATATAGTTTTGTGGGTTTTTTTTGTGAAATATTTTTCTTCTTTATTAAAAGATTACAAATGCCAGTCTTCCTTTTTTTTTTTTTCCCCCGTAAGAAAACACTTGGAAATCCAGTGGATTTGTATGTGAAAGACAAGTAGATTGGACTGAAAGTGGAGCTTATCTGTCTTTTGCCCTTTCTGGATTTTTATCCTCTCTGTGATTCTAGGCTCTTTAGAGTATGCATCTCCCTCTCTCTCATTCTCTCTCCTGAATTGTGTAATCCCATTTTTTTAATAGCTTGATCTCAAGCCTCTGGTCTGGGCTTTTGTCACCAAGGCATAATTTTTGATAATAAGCTATTAAAACACTTGGAGCTTCTATCATATCTTTCAAATCTGTATATGCATAGATTGTCTTTCTGTGGAGAAAGAAAATCCCTTGGTTGGCAGAAATCAATAGATAGTATGTGTGTATGGGATTAATGACTTATAATAAATAGATGCTTGTTATACTAAATACAGGATAATATATCACAAGACTGAAGTGACTGTACTTCGTAAAATATGATGGTATATGACTCTTTCCTCTATGTTTTATTTGTTACCTGCAATGATAGTTTGTTAGTTCTTTTGCAGACTGATAATGGTGTATGCAGATGATCGGTTGGCCTATAGTCTCCTTAACACTGGAAATTTACTGATACATGGCTAGACATACAAGCTATTTGACCTCTCATTGCCATTTAAAATGCAGTTAATATTAGTTTTAAAGGGATGAAGAGCTTAAAGCACATCTATATATTCAAGTATGCACACAAAAGTATTTAATATATTTGACTTGTGAACTTCATTATTCTTCTTCAGAATTATTGTAAGAGTCACAAGAGCTCAAAGCAAGAGTTTATTTACTAGGATGTTCTTGTTACCAACTTAGATTTGATTTTCCAGATTGAGCACAGTAGGCTTACATGCTTCACAAGATAGCAAAGTGTTAATGACTTTGCAAATTCAAGCATTCTTTTTTCATTTCATGAATGAAATGAAGCTCCAGGCTGCAGTGGTCTAGTGTTTTTTCCTTAACAGCACTGTATTTCGATGTATTCCTTCAGCAAGTCCATGGAAGTTTTCAGACCTGCAAGAAACAATGCCCCTTTAAAATCTATATAGCTAGGCTTGGGTGTAGTACAATTAAATAAAAAAAGATACCAGAATAGAGAGATGTTTCAAAATTCAAGTAATCATACTTTTAGAAGTATGGCACAGCTTCTGTACATCTTCCTGTGGCAAACAGGCTGACCCAAGAACATTTGTTTCATCAGTCTTTTGTTGCTTGAGGAAGCTGAGGGTCATACGATTCCCCATACATCAATTCTTACCTCCAGACATTACTTCCCTGTTTTGTCCTACTTGTTTTGCTCCCTTGACTGACAAGTATCAGATGTTAACATTGAGATGTTGGTCCTTCAGCTGTGTTCCAAAATAGTGCTACTTTCATGACTCATTGAGATGCATGCGTAGGATTAAGACCTGTCTTGTGTCCAAGTATGATTAAAAAAAAACCAACAGAAAAAACCCCAAACCCCAACTAAAACCATATATCTACCATTAGACAAATATGGTGTCGAACCAAGCAATTAATATTTTTTCTGTAAAAAAATTTATTCTCACATTATCTGCTAGGGAAAAAAAGGTCAGCATGAAAAGGATATTTACTAAAAAATTTACTGCTAAGGGCCTTGCACAGTTTCTTTCTGGCCTTTTTGCCTTCTTATCTGTTTCTAAGTTGATGACAATTTTACTGGCAAAGGATCCAAATGAAAAATTAAAAATGAGTTGATTAGTTTAAAACACTGAATGATTTGCTGTGTGTTTACAGCATGGTTCCTTGTTTTTCTGATGGTCTTTCAATTCCTTTGCTGCACAGTATGTCCTAATCATGGAAAAAAAATTAAGTCATAAGAGCTTTAATGTACAGTAGAATAATTTTAACAGTCACTATGTCACCAATCTGATGGCTCAGCACCCTTCTAAGGAAAAAAAAGAGGGGTTAAATTGAATGTGAAATAAAAAGGTCCTTTGCGTGTAAAAGTCCGACTTATTTTCATTATATTTTATATATTTATTCAAGATGGCTGTAACCATCCTTGTAATAGATTTGAACAGTGCAAATGAAAGCATATGGAGCTGATGATCAGTTGAGACACTTCTCTGACATAATAATCCTTTTCTCTTGTAACAGTTTCTAATATATTTCACACAAGACTTAAAACCTTTGTTGATAAAAAAATTGCAGGTACAAGGAGAGATATGACGTATAATAACAACAACAAAAAAAAATCTCATTGAGCAGTCTGGACTGGTTCATATGTTTGTTCCTTTATGTCTTCTAACTTGTCCAAAAATATAAAGCTGCATGGAGCAAAGAATAACAATCACACTTACAAGCATGAGAAACATGCTTGAAAAGTAACTGATAATAGACAATAAGATGAAAGTGGCAACAAGTGTGAATGAGTTATATGTAAATAGAATTCTAAACAAGAGGCTGGTCCAGAAGCAGTTGCTGATTCTAGGCTTTGTTCTACCATATGTGCTTTATGATGAAAAATTAACAAATGAGTTAATGAGCACTGCTTGTGGTAACTGTCTATAGTTAGTTAAAGCCAACCTTGAATCAGAAGCATTTTAGAGGTGGCAAAATAGTTAACTGTATTTTTATCAACATTTATTTTTTTCTGGCACCATTTTCCAGTGCATATTTCCATCTGGGACCAGAAATGCTGAAATACCACAAGTCAGGCATTTTTTACACTATTTCTGCTCCAGTTGGAGAAAGAAAGTATTGGCTTGATCTCGCAAGGTTCTTAGTCCAACATTTCCTGAAATATCTTCTTATGAAGCAAGGGCCAGATCTACACAAAAACTTCTGCCAGTTGAATAATTCTGGGTAGAAGCTATGGGTTTTTGCAGCAAAACTGTAGCCTGTGCTTAGTTCAGCTGCAGAAATGTTTGTGTTGGAGTTATCTGTTTTTCTATTGCACTCCCAAGATTAGGTTGGGCTTCAGGTAAGTTACTGCTCTTCACTGGCTTTTCTTCAGTAAGTTCTGAAAATCAGATACTTTCCCCTGTTCCATATATTTTTTTTTTTAGCGAAGAAAAATTAGTATGCAATCAACAGAAATAATAGCTGCAAAAATACAGAATATGATTAGAGCAAAACCACTGATAATCTTTGATAGCCACAACACAGTGTAAAGTCATAAAAATCTGTGTATCAGTTTTATTTCAAAGGAGTGAACAACTATGTTTTCTCAGTGCCATTACTATCTACAGCGAAAACTTTGCATTTTTCAATTTCTTAGTATTTCTGTTTATAATATGACACAAGTATTGAGATTTTGATTTCATTAATTTCTTGAAATGTGTGTGTTAGCAAATAGGAAATATCTAGGCGTTTCAAAATGCCTGTGTATTTTTGAAAATCCTAGCCTCAGTGCTTTCCCATAATGTTTTTCCAACAGCCATCCTATGCTATGTAACTTAACTAAAAGTGTCTCATATGTTTGAGTATACATGAGGTAGGAAGTGCAAAGATTCTCTGTTACCCCAGCCAGGGTGGACCACTTCACAGAGTCCAGGAATCCAGAGATACAAACTGGTCCAGAATCCCAATGACAAAGTAATGATAGGAGCTAGAATATCTGTGGTCCTCAGTCTCTCCAAGAAGCAGGGTCCCCTGAGACAGACTACAACACACCCTTTCCTCGAAATCATACAAATTCCCCAAAAGAGGTAGTACTTTTATAGTTTGATTCTATGTCTTTACGATATAGGACCTCAACGCATAAAATCTGTATTTTTTATTTGCTAAAGAAACAGCTGTTTTTTGTGTGTATTATTGGCTTGTGTGATTTACCTAGTTTTTTACTGTACATTGTTCCATTTACACCTATTTTGTATTGCGTTACTACCATGTATAGCTGGTTTCTTACCAGTGTTCTTAAAAGCATGTTTACAGAGGCAAATCACCTTATGGTGAGTCAAGTGTGCTGCCTGCCACTGAAGGTTTGATGGGCAATATGAGAACAAGATTTCTGCATGGCCTTTTTACTTAGTGTCATGCAGGGCAGAGTTTATTAGAGGAAGACATTTTCCTAGTCACAGCGCTGGAAGGAGATATAAAGGAGCTTTCTTTCTTAAGGGGCAGAGGATATTATATGTGTCTCTACTGTAGGCCTTCTTAGAATGCATCTAAAGTGAGAAGAAAATCCTCGGTTCATCAAGGAAATCTTAAAATTTGACCTCATCTTTTCCCCACTGCTGTGGAAGAGGCAGGCAGAAAGATAGGCAGAGGGAACGATACGGAGCCGTAAGTCAGTTGAGTACTGTTCTGAGCCCTAAACACTCCTTAGAAAACAGTGAATATGAAGTGTCTCACAGGATAAGAAGAGTGGATTTGGCTTTTTCTTCAAGCAGCTGGAGAGAAAATTAAACTGCTCAACTTCTTTTGGGCCCAGAAGTTTGTCAGCCAGAATTGTTTCAGAGACAAATCCCTTAAGAGGCTAAACGCTGTCACTGTACCGTGTGAAGACCCATATTGGATATCAAGCTTGGCTACTATTTGTTGTCTGTTTGGCAGCGATCTGGAAAGATATTTTCAGCTCTTGTCTCAAATAAAGGCTTTTGCTGTGTTCATATTACTACAGTTCTGAAATGTCTGAATTAAAGGTGCAGTTGCTCTCTTTTTTGTCTGTAAAAGGTTCATTCTTTCTTTTTATTCTAGGTGGAGATGGTAACACTGTTAAGAGACAATATAGCCAAGATCTTTCTATAACATGTATGCTTCCACTGCTTATCACTTCATCTCCTTTGAGCTATGACTTCTCTGTGAGCTGTCATCTGGAGCTGAATTTTATAATAGTTTCCGCAGAACTGTGCTTGATGTTCCTAAAAATGAGATTAAACAAAAATATGTTAATTGTAATAAATGCAGCTGTTTCATTGATAAGCACCTCCATGCTTTTGAGCAACATCTTGAAATTTGACAGAGAGGTCATTCTAGTGTCAGTGGATGCATTGCTATTGTTGTGAAAAAATACATGAATGTGGCCAAGTTACAAGCCTTTGTGAAGGCTTGGTTTGCACGGAAATGGTGGTCACATCATACTTCAGCAGACAAATTCCTCGGAAGGTGCTGTCTGCTTCGAGCATGTTCCAGTCCAGGAACAGTGCTGGACTTTCGGCAGTTTTTGGTACCAACTCGCTTCGCATTCAAGAAGAATGCATTCTCTCTTTTCTCGGTTCTTCAAATAGGCAAGTGAGGAGGAAAGCTGTTGGATTTTAATACAGTGGGGACAAAGGGTTACTTCAGAGGAGTAGAAGAATGCCAGTAAACTAGGATAAAGAAGAATGGGCTACTTGTAAACATGCTGTTGAAAGATTATACTGGATTTACTAGTTGATATGATACAGCTTTAGAAGACGTGGGTTTTTTTAGGATCATTTTAAGTGAGAGAAGAGGAACCATTTTTGGCTTGCTGAAATGGCAGTAGTGAATGGAGAAAATGAACAAACCTCAGCTATTCTTCTTGCCTCTCCTAGGCATTGTTTCTTTCTTCTTTTAAATAAAAATGGTAATGAAGCCATGAAGCCAGAGAACTATTAAGTATTTTTTAGACCTGATACTGGTGTGGTCAGCAGCCATTATTCATTAGACAATTGGTTCTTTTTCTCTGCTGGCTCTTTTCTGTGGCCAGTGCCTTTGTATGGTAAAGGTATGAAGAAAGATAAGCTCCCTAGTAGCACAAAATCAAACTTTGATTTCTTCAAAGTATTTCGATTGCATCATGGAAGCTTATTTTAGGTTATCTTCAGAAACCTGCTTTGAATTGCAGCATTAATTGGCATGCGAAGGTTGGTATAACAGTGTGCTGCAATTCTGAAGATTAGTCAGTCTGAAAAAGGAGAGTTCTCTGTTTGTGTCTGAGCAACACAGTGTAAAATATCTTTGTCTGGTTTCCACGCTATCAACTTGCAAACTGAGCCCGAGTTGTTATAGCTGCACAGGGCTTGTTCCTTCTCATCTGTTACCAGTAACAAATATTCTACAGGCCAAACTATGTCCTCAATTGCACTTTTGCCTTGAGACAATCTGCACAGGTGTGCAGCTTTAATAAACAAATGTAGCTGTAATAGACGGGCTAGAATCTATTTCTCATGCTCTCTTAACTATATAAGCTCTTCAAAGGTAATCAAAGTAAAAGTCTCTTTTATTTTTCAAAATGAGTGGGTTGGCCCTTGATAAGCATGTTGCTGGTGTTTTAATAATGAACCTACCTTTTTTTTTGCAAATTTTCATAGTAGTCTTTTCAAACTTTTTTGTGTTTACTTATTTTTTTTGGCCCTTTTTGAAGGTGAAATCCCCACACACCAATATCCATCATGCTCCTATGTATTTGGAAAGACATATTAAAGACTGATAAAAACATGTTAATGAAAGCTACTTAATATATGCATTTACATAAATTTGGCCACATTTCTGCAGTTATTCATATTTATTCAGACTATCACTCAGAGTTTATATTTGGATTACGCAGGAAAACCATTCTGGTCAACTCTAGAATCTAAGGAAGAGATGCTTTCATAAACACTTCACATGAATGAGAATAACAGATTAATCACTGTGTAGCATACGTATATCCCCAAAGGTTTAGTATGTCCCCATAAGTTTATCCTACATGGACCATCGCTGAGATCTTAGTTATTAGTTGAGCTACAGTCGAATTGACTAAACTGGCATTGTTAGTTTTAGTAATGATTTCTCTTAGGAGAGTTGTAGACTCCTGCTGACTATGTTTTCATACTGAATTTGAGGATGAAGCTGCTGTTGTGTATATACTTACATAGCAATCAATGCCAAACTCAAACTTTTACATGAAAGACCATTACAATTTTAGTCACAGATATTTTTTTCTTTGTGCTTCTGAAAAGGCTAAAAGCCTCTGCCGTAAATAAAATTGAAGCCTCTAGTAGTAATGCTACACAAAGCAGCAGTTGTAGTTATGGTGCACAAAATTACATGGATATAAATCAGATTTTTTCACAGAGAACAATAAATTGAATTTGACCAGGATTTGGGGGGGGGTGGGGGGGGGGGGGGGGGGGGGGGGGGGGGGGG
>JAOEHY010032709.1:9904-50856 GCA_025447955.1 Psilopsiagon aurifrons | reverse complement strand
GGGGGTAAAGGCATGGGTTGAGTACTGTGCGGCACTGATCTCAAAGTAGGGTGCTTAAAAGGGGCCTATGAGAAAGATGAGGAAAAACCGAGCAGGGCGTGTTGTAGGACACAGGGTGATGGGTTTAAACTAAAAGAGGGGAGATTAAGGCTGGATGTAAGGAAGGAATTCTTTACAATGAGGGTGGTAAAACACTGGCGCAGTTTGGCCAGGGAGGTGGTGGATGCACCATGTGTGATTCAAGGCCGGGCTGGATGTGGTTCTGAGCAACCTGATCTAGTTGAAGGTGTTCCTGCACATTGCAGGGGGTTGGACTGGATGAGCTTTGAAGGTCCCTTCCAACCCAAACTATTGTGTGATGTTAGGAAGGGCAAATGGGAGCAGTGATGGAAAAGGGTCAGCAAGAAGTGTGACAGTGCAGAAACACTGTCTGTTCCACATCTGTATTTAATAGGTACCTGATCATAAAGGAGTTAGCTGGCATTGGGAATCAGTCCTAATGTCCTCCAGTGCTGTTCTAGAAACACGCTTGTTGCAGCAATCAGCAGTAGAAGCCTTCCTGCTTTTCTTTCAGACATGGCTTCATATTATGAAGCACTCTGCAAGTCTCTGAAGTGGCAGATGGACACGCAGCTGCTGAACAAAATGAGGAAAGCCAGCAAGGAAGAGTTGAAACGTCTGGACAACAAATTAGAAGATGCAGAAAAGAACTTGGGGAGAGCAAGATCCGAGATGCAATGATGGCAAAAGCTGAGTACCTGTGCAGGGCTGGGGACAAGGCTGGTGCATGCAGGGGCTTTATGGACTCATATGAAAACCACTGCATTGTAATCCTTTTATCTAGGCATGTTGAGCACTGAATGACCGTTGTGGTTTAAATCCAGTCGGCAAATCAGCCATGCAGTCGCTTACTCACCCTCCGCCCCTTCTTCCCCCTGCTCCTGGAGGGACGAGGAGAATTGAAGGAATGTAACTCCCACAGGTGGAGATAAGAACAGTCCAGTAACTAAGGTATAACACAAAACCACTGCTGCTACCACCAATAATAATAATAATGACAAGGGAAACGCAAGGGAAGAGAATACAACCGCTCACCACTCACCAACTGATATCCAGCCCAACCCAGCAGTGATTTAACCCTACTGGGTAACTGCCCCCAGTTTGTATAGTGGGCATGATGTGCTGTGGTATGGAATACCTCTTTGGTCAGTTTGGGTCAGGTGTCCTGTCTTTGCTTCCTCCTGGCTTCCCCTCCTCCCTGGCAGAGCATGAGGCTCAGAAAGTCCTTGGTCAGAGTAAACATTGCTGAGCAGTAACTAAAACCATTCGGAGTTACCAGCGCTGTTCCCAGGCTGAGAGTCAAAAACAGCACTGCACCAGCTACTGAGAAGGAGAAAAATGACTGCTACTGCTGAACCCAGGACAGTGACTTAGAGTGCCCTCTAGGGCACAACTCAAACATGGTGGGAATAGGGGAGGGTGTTACTGAAATTCAGGGAAAAAAAATAAGTAGCCCTTGTAAGAAAACCATTTTCCATTTGTATGTGTTATTTCTTTCCTTGTCTTAGAGACTTTTCTAAGGTGTTTTCACAGTAAAACTTGAAATCAAGATACAGAGTAGGTTTATAGAGATTTAGAAGTTATATTAGAATCACCTCTTAACCTGACTTAAACTGATTCTTTAAGATTATTCGATGTTAAGAGTTCTGTGGGTAACTAAGAACATCAGGACTATCAGCAGAAGACAACACAGGAACTTAAAACAGACATTTTGTGAATATTCTAGGTGCTTTTAACATTCTTACAGTAGAAAATGCTGTCTTGTTAGGAGGAGGCTCCCACTGCCTTCCGCAAGACCTGTGACAAAACTGTGGCACTGAGGCATTGTCTGGATATTGTGTTCTATCTCCTAAGGATTTGCTTATTTTACATGGATAATAACCTCATCACATGGATCATAGAGAAGGCAAGAAGGTATCGTTTAAGTGTACTAAAGCACTTTGAGATGAAGTGGAACAAAAGCAATGGAAGATAAACACCTTGCTGTCAAGAAATGACTAAGGCTGGTTGTGAGACAGTCTCAGGAGGTGGGTTGGGTGGGTGATACCTTGTAGCAGAACACTTACTATACCTGGAGTTTTTTTATGAGAGGGAAGAGAAAAGAAAGATTAATATTTTGTGTCATTTGTTTTTTAGCAGCTGATTTGAATTTGTAGCTCACCCCCTGCTCCCACTTCTCTGTTCTTAGAACAGAGTGATGAATAATCGTGTGTGATTAGCTTGTACAACTGCCAGCTGAATGCAGCTGCTGCCAGTGCCCCCTAGCTGCCTCTGTGAAGTGTCAGAGCAGTCCTGCTCTGGAAGCAGGAGCCTGGTGTCAACACGGTGCAGTTGTTCGTCCTGCATTTCCACTGCTAGCTTCTGTGTTCCTGTGTTTCCAGGTTTGGAATTTCATCAGTTCCTGTAGCAAACTGCTGTTGCCAGTCTCTGCTGGTGCCATGAGACACCAAGGCAGAGGGGACAGGGGTCTTCCCAGTTACCATGTTTCTTGGGCCATGGCTTTTTGTGTTGTCTTCTCACAGCAACAAGTATTTGTCTCTGCCTGTGCCCCTGCTCACAGCCGCATCAGTTTTGTGTTAGTATAGTTTTTAAAACCATATGGACTTTCAAATATTTTCTGTGCTGCTAGTTGGATAGCTGTGATTTGAGCAGCAAAGGCAGGGGAAATACATTGCTGCAGCCAAAGCTGACAGCAGTATTTACCTGCACATCTCAAAAGACTGCTGTCACAACTTAGGGGGCTGTAAACTTTTCCTTTCAGGAGCTTACACCGTGCAAAAGCATCTGGCCTGTCCTAGGGAAGCCACTTACCTACCCCTCTCACAAAGCCTCCTGGACTGTGTCAGCAAGCTGTAACAGAAAACAAGTTATTCCTTCTCTAATCACATGATAGCAGTTGTTTACTGTACTTTACGTAAGTAAATATGCATTTACATGAGTAAATATTGCTTTTTATTCTATTTTCAGTCTAATAGAAGAAGGAGGAGACTGGGACAGGAGAAACTGTCTCAAAGTGTACCAGGGCCTCTACTTTGTAGCTATTCGAGATTTCAGAGGAGCAGCCCAGCTCTTACTTGACAGTTTCAACATTTACATCCTATGATCTGATGGATTACAAAACATTTGTGACATACACTGTCTATGTCAGCGTGATTGCATTAGACAGGCCTGACCTGAGGGAGAAGGTAAGGAAAGCAGGTAACAACACAGTTTATCTGTTTATCTCCAGGCTGAAAGTGATGGTATTTAAACATGTTTGTTTGCTTTCAGGTTATTAAAGGAGCAGAGATTCTGGACGTATTACTCAGTTTGCTAGCTGTACGGTAGTATCTCTTCTCTCTACAAATGCTGCTATTCAGCCTTTTCCTAGGCATTAGATAAGTGTCTTGTTTTGGCATACAACACTAGTTTAGGTGCTTCAGTTCCTTGTTTCAGATTCAGACACAACTTTCATTTGTGTATCATACAGTCTAGAAGTAGAACTTCTTTATGCAGGAAAGAAAAGAGATTATTTTACAGTGACCTAAAATCTGCTGCTGTTTGACTTCTCAGACAAGCAAAGAAGCATTTAATGTACAGTGAGCCTTCTGAAAGGTCACATCTGATGAGGTGTAAAAGCATTTTGGAAATGGCTATGCAACACTGTCTGACCTGAGGAGCCAGATCAGATGGGAAAGCTTTGAATGTTTTGATCTTTGAAAGAAGTTCTAGGACTTGTAGACTAAAGCCCCTGAAATCCCAACCTGTAAAAGAAATTACATAGAAGGTTTTCATGGATCTTACCTTTGGCTTTTGGCTCTGGTTTGTACGTAAACAGGTGATACTGAAGGAGAGCTTTTCAGAAAACTCATTCTTGCCAGTTCTCAGACTGCTCGTTTTTCTTTGTGACAAGAATTTGAATACAGGAAAATGAAATATTTAGGAAGAGCAAAAAAGAACATTTCATTTTATAGAAGACTGACGAGACTGGGAGCCAAGGGCAACATTTTCCTACTGTTGGCCTTACCACTAGCTGTGAACTAAAACTGGTGGGAGTAAAAGTTACTTCAGAGCCTGGAAATCCTTGTATTTAATAGTACAAGAAAGTGAATCTTATTTCCTTACACAGCTTGGGGAATGGCATTTCTTCAAGTAGTTACATACCAAGTACTGCTTGTTTCCCAGCACTTGCCTTTAGGGAGGAGGTCTCCTCTGTGCTGACAGAGGGTCTCACTAGCTTTGCCACAACATCGTCTGCGTGTTCTCACTACTTCTGGTTCCAGGACTGATACAAATTATACAAACTTACTTCTCTTTGGTGTAGAGCACCTGAAGTAGGCAAGAACACAATATAGTTACATCCACACTGGTTACTTATTAACTGGTGTTCCCTGGTTTATCTACAGAACTGATAGTTTCCATTTCTTCGAGATTACTGACTCCTTTTCTTATTCTTTTCAGCTGTTGTAGAGCAAGAGACGAGAAAGGATTGGCTCTTTGCACCTCACTATCTATACTAAGTACGGGAAATGAGAATTCATGCCTATAGCCAGCTCCTAGAGGCTTACCAGTTACTGACATTAGGATACATGGCAGAAGCATTTGGAGTCAGTGTAGAATTCGTAGATCAGTAAGTTATTTGGCTTTAAAAGTTCATAAAGATCTTATTTTACACCTTTGAATTATTTATAATGATCCCATTATGAATAAAACCTGTGTTCTGCTTTGATTCTAACCATGCCAATTTAATTTTCTGTGGAAGAAACTTAAAAAATTAAGCAAACCTTATGTTTCAGTAAAGAAAATAATTTTAGTGCAATCTACGCCAAAACTTAACTCATAACTTTGGGGATCCGCACATTTTACATACCCTACATGTCTCCTTATCTACTTCTTGCTTTCAGGTACATAGGCTGGATATGATGTTTTTCATTTCAAACATACTCTGCAGTCTCAACTTGCAGTTCTTTTCTAGTGTAAAACCAACAGATTTAGATCAGGATGAGAACTAAAGGGAAGTGCAGAATTGACTTTTACTCTGTATACAGGAAACTTTGATTCAAATGCATTCACTAGAGTCATTCCTTCATAGATAAGTTTCATAGAAACATAGAAAAGTGTTAAAGAAATGTGAATACTGCTTGAAATACTCAGAAATTAATTAATAGGTGTTTCAAGAGAAACCAAATACCTTCAGTACAAAGTCAAATGTGTTAAAGTCATACTAGTCCTTATGTTTCCCAGCAATTTATTACTAGCTGTAACTTGTCTTACTGTTGATCACAGGAATTTTTTCTTCTACTATCAGTAGTGTGCTGTAGACCACCAGCTGATTAAGCAAAACAGTAACTAAATCAAGCAGCATATTTGGAGGTACTGCAAAGTACTCCAAACTGTTCAGAGGCCTTCCTAAGGAGCTGATTGAATGGATTGAAGACATTTACCTCAGGATAAATTACAAGTAGGCACACTGCACTGCTGCTACCTTTGCATTTGAAGAGTAGCTGATGATAAGCTAAGTGATAATTTCAGTCACTCAGTTATGACGCGTTAGCTTGAGATAAAGGTACTAAGATGTTTTGTATTGAGATCCCTAGAATTCTTTTATGTAATGTCCAAGCTTTTGTAAGATGAGGAGGAAGAAGATACCTTATGAAGATACATAGTTTGTTGCTTCAGAAACACAGTGTGTTGGCACTGTTCAGCGCTGCTGGATCTGCAAGTCCTTCCTGAAACATCATTTAACCAACTTGCTTTTCTTTACCTAGAGAGCTTTCAAGATTCATTGCAGCAGGGCAATTACACTGCAAAATAGACAAAGTCAATGAGATTGTAGAAACTAACAGGTATACTGCCAGTTCCTGACAGCCCAGTTGAATTCTAGACATTTATTACAGAAATGTAAGTGGCTTTGTGTAAAATAAGTTCTCACTTCTCTTTTTTTTTCTCCCTCACAGTTCCTAGGCCTGATAGCAAGAATTGGCAGTACCAAGAAACCATCAAGAAAGGCGATCTGCTGCTAAAGAGAGTTCAGAAACTTTCCAGAGTAATTAATACATAATTTCTTTAATGCAAGGGAATGCAAACTTTAGATGTTTAAAACATTTTGGAAGTAACCTACAAATATATTGCATAACTTGCTATACTGCAGGTTAAAAATACCATGACTAGCAAGAGAGGTAGTGTTTTTACTTTCCACTTCATTCTGTAAACAATGTTCTGTTTTGGTGTATGGATCCTGGTTCAGTTCTTAAATGTATGATACAGTTGGTGATATCCTGTAATACACTTTGCTTCTTGACCTCACTGTGTATACAGTGGTCAAAGATCTGTGAGCAGGGAGATCCACTGGTGGGTCTGTGCTTGGTTTTTAAAGACTTCTGTGTTTTAATCCAAGGTGAAAAGGATCAACTGCATAATAGTAAAGTAGCCAAAATGTTTAATTGAGATTGTGCACTCCTGGCAGGACAGACTCCTGTTAGGAGAGGACTGGAGGAGTAAGGATACAAGTCGCTGTGGTGAAGCTGTAATATAACCACAAAACCTGTAAGGACTGTAACTTTGGGAACACCTTTACCTGAAGTAGTGTCTCCCTTAAGATTACACTTTTGCTAGCTGTTGAAAACAAAGTCAGCACATTAGCAAAGCATTACACTTGTAATTCCTTCCTCTGTTAGATGTCAAATTGATGGTAGGAACAGTAGAAGATCCCACTGCAGTTTGACACAACTGATGAGATGCGGATGGGGTGGGGGGTACATGTCTTTCTCCACAGCTGCTAAGGAATAAAGATCTCAAGCTGCTACCATCCTGATGACACGTGGGCTCTGGCTGGGGCAGAGCCTACAGCAGCAGCTGTTCCCCACCTGGCTTGGCTTGAGGTTTCTTTTCCCAAAGAAAATCTGTCACTTAGTTCTGTTTGATGCCACTGCACTTAGAAACTCAAGACAACGAGGCTAACACAGGCTTCACTCAGGAGAAATCTTGCTGCTCTTTTAGCGTAGCTAAGAGCAACAACAACAAACTAAACCAACAAAACCCCCAAATATCTGCTTTGTGTCAAAAATCAAAGTATTCCTAAAGATTCCCAGTGTGCTGCAAGGTATCTGCAGAGCTTTCAACTTTAAAAGTTTATTCTGACATCACTGTCCCCCTGTGAGAGTCAAGCATTTCAGTCTGGTGTTCTCTGCTCAGGTGGGTGAAAACTGTTCAGAACAGGCACATGAATCCTACCAGAGCAAAGACCCCCTTTGACAGTCCTGCCTTGCTTGCATTGTGATCTCAGCCTCTGTTGTGCGAAGGCGGACTCAGGAAGAGCTTGGCAAAGCTTTTTGTGCCAAGAACTGGCAGGAAAGAGTCGTGACAGTTTTACCTGAACAATGTTAAGGCCTTGTGCAGCAGTTCAGCCTCTCAGCTCAGAACTGGGACACAATCCTGGATGGTTGTAGGGTAAGGCAGCACCTCCTCAAGTCCACAGATGGATGCAGAAAGGAGCTGTCTCTATTACTCTCCTGCAAAGAAGAAAATCCAATGTGTACATAGTTCTTTCCATAGGGCAGGAATGCTGAGGGCTCAGGGTGGTCAAGCGTTTGGTTGATCAAAAGCACATTTTTTCCTATTCTTCCATTTTTAACCGCTACTTCAATTTCCATGTCAAATCAGAAGCAATGAAATTTCTGTTCCCTTTAAACCTTAAAATAGCTTCAAGTTACCTTGCACCACCCCGTGGTCATGTTGGTTTCACCACTGGTTTATTTCCTGTCACGATTTCCATTTACTTCATTGTGATTGTGAGCAGGGCTCCAGACAGAGCCGTTCATGCCTCGGTCTTGACACCCTTCCATGGATTTATAGTCCACATGCCAAAGTTGTACATTCCCTCTCGTAATTTAAGCTCATGCAGTCCCTTGAACTAATGCCATTCTCCAGTTTCACTCCGCAAAGCTCACTTCAGATGAGGTGGCCAGAAGCAGACACAGATTTAGATGCATCCACTTCCCACGTTCTGTCGTTTAGAGCTGTGGGGACGTAGGAGGGAAAGATAGGAGCTGGGGTGTTGTAGGGTTGTAGCTCAGCTACAACGGGCTTGAAATCAATTCTGTGTGCAAACCTTCTTTAGCTCCATTTCTTCTCACTGAACACTGGGCTCCGAAGGTCAAGGTCCAGCCTTGCAGCAGGTAGTAGGACAGGGGGAGCGAGCTTAGCTGCAAAAGAGGATGATCAGAGCACCAAAAGCACTGTCCCAGCCAATGCTGAAAAAGCTCCTGTACAGATCTGGTTGCAGATGCCAGCTGCAGCCATTTCTCGCAGAGTTGGAGACAAAGCTTTTTGACTGCATTTCTCAGCCCACTTTCCATGCTTTGCTATAGAATTTGAATCCAGGTCAATTTGAACAAGTTCAGGAAAAATTTCCAAGATTCTTCTGAAGTTTGGTGGGCCAGAAAACAAGTATATGCTGCTTTTTCCCAACCAAGATCCTACAGAGCCTCTTGTTAGGAACAAATCCAGCAGCTAACACAGTTCTGAGCCAAAGCACTGAGGAAAGCATTCACTCCAATCGAGAGTCCTGGGATGGCTCCTACAAGCCACATGTGTTTGATTATTTATTGCAGCAGAACATGGTAATAATGAACCAACAGGAATTCGCATTTAAATAAAGCCAGTTGCAAACTCTTGGTATTGGTTGTGGTTGGTACAAATAATGGCCTCAATGTTAACAGGCGCCAGCCTCACGCCCCTGCATCCAGAGCTGCATATGCTGCGGGTGCAGGGCTGAGATTTAGGTTGTAACCTTTGAGCTCAACACATCAGAAGGCAGCTGATGCCTGCGGGTTCGAAGGATACAGCCCCCACTTCCATTTTAAATGCAAAGGGCACTGGAAACAGGGTGTGCACACCAAGAACCTCTGACATTGAGTCTGCATTGCAGGCCCTGGTCTCAAACTCCCACATCACCAAGTAACTTCCTGATACAAACTGGAGTATTTTCCTATGAGACAATCAGTGCCAAGATAGAAACTGCTTCTGCCTGTGTGAGTGAAGCCTATGCTCACTGGGTTCTGCTCCAGCACAGCATCAGAAGGTACTTTTCATGACAAGCTCCTTTTCTGTGCCAACTGAATCAACTGGGAGAAGCGATGACCCCCCTCCCAGCAGCTCCACTCTCTGCCTTGAGGTTGGTGGGAGGGAACTCCAAACCTGCCAAGCTCTGTGGAACCTTGAAGAGATCAGGGTTCTATGGGATAAACACACCTTTTTCCCTCTCTTTATCCACCATTCCAAACTGTAGAGGATACTTAGCCCTATATTGAATGTAAAGTTAATCCCAGCTCTGAAGCACAGTCAGCTCAAACACTTGCCTGTCCTGCCGCTGTGCAAGCTGCCATCCCTGTGCATCACTTGTACAGGTCAACACACCCAGCTCCAGTGCCAGACACACAGCACAGCAGAGATACCAGGAACTGCTACTGGAAAGACAGATTTTCAGGAATGTGAAACAAAACATTCACTCAACGCAAGAGGTAAATGAGAAATATTATAAGTACCCTACATAGACAAAACAGAACCCGCCTGTTGCCTGAGCCCTGTTTGTATCTTGTAGCATCCATTCTAAACACTAAGGAAAATTTTGCTCTTATTGCTGTTAACCCAACCAAAGCAGGGAGAGAGAAGGCAGCATCGCCATGCATGTAACTGGGACGCCGGATCCCACCAGCAGGAGTTAACTGGCTCTACAAACCGCTCCTCAGGAGTCATCCACTGCATGTGAGTCCAGAGTCACACCCAGAGGAACGAGTATTTAACTGTCTGAATCCACACACTGGGTCCTTAAGCTGTGAAAACACAAAGACACTTATTTGGAAGGGGAAAAAACCACATAAATAAAAAGGAAATGCAACCATTCTGCACACTGCATTTGGGTCTGTAAAAGCTGCTTCTCATGATTTGATTTAGAAAACAATAAACACTATAAAGAATGAATCTTAAGCAGCAAAATGCCCTCTGCACAGGAGAAATACTGCGGTGACTCCGAGGGTAGGTACCTCCAGAAGAGGTACCCAACCCCACATGATGTACAGATGCGATGCTGAGGTGCGGTGGCAGGATTTGCCCAGATCCAATCCTCTGAAATCAGCTCATGTAGGCACCAATACAGGTAATGTTTTTCCTTTTAATGGTAAATGATTTTAGAATGAACCAGAAACATATCATGTATTCCATGCAGCCAACCTCATTTATTGAAAAGTCCGAATTTTATTGCCTTGTTTAGTAACATGTTTGCTCAACAAACTAATCTTTCTGTCATGAAGCAAAGCACAACTTTTTCTTATAAATAGTATAAATTATTTTATTTACAGAAACTTGTTACAAAACAAATAGACTATATATTTCTTTTCTTCTTTTAAATATCCAAAGTAATTTTTTCTATCCCATGACATTTGTTCATGTACTATACAGCAGCCAACACAGGGTTCAGCTGATCAGATGCTCTTCAGTATGTATACAAATTATCAAACTATTCACACATTTTACACAGGAGATTGCTTTTAGAACCAGGCTCAATACCAAGCAAGATGCTTTCAAGGCCTACATTCACATTGACATTATGTAGTGCTCATGTTAAAATCATCTTTCAAAGGTAAAATATCTTTGCACAGAAGGTGAAATTGATTCTTTCCTGCTGAACAGCGAAACATTTATAAGAGTCTTTTTAAGCCCAATTCCCTCCTCCAGGACAGAATGAGTAAAAGACAAAGAAAGAGATTCCTTGGCAAGAGAACTCTTACAGGAAGACAACTGCCTTAGAAATGCCATTTGGAAATCACATCTATTTCTGAATGCTTTTAAGCAGTACTTACTTGGGGATTTGTTTTGTTTTCCTGGATACCAACTCTTTTGACCATCTTTTAGATTATTTATGAATACCATACTTCCCTTTTCCCAAAATGAGACTGAAATAGCTGGTTAAAACCACATTTTCCAAACCCTTGGCATTACATTAAACATAAGTTATCAATGGGATTGTTCCAACACAAGGTATTCTAATGAAAAGAGGTTTTACAAAAGTCACCAGCATCATTCGCTTTGTCATCTCATTCATTTCAGAAAACACATATATGTATGTGTGCATATATACACCCATATACACACATACATACATATATACATGCACACATATATTATATATAGGTGGAAAAAGCAAGCTCCAAAGTTTCAACTGAACATTCAAGTCTTTTAAGGAGAAGCTGTCTATGAACAGTCCAAGCTTAAAACTAGTTTTAATCAGGCACTTTCAGTTTTTCCGTTAGTTGGAAACCATGAGACCCACACATGACACACACACATGGACACTAAAGGGAAGAGAGAAGCAGTGTGCCACTTAGAAACTAAATGTAGTCATCTGGGAATCAGGCAACTGAGAAGCAATGCCAGCACTGACTGTTGGCTCTGACCCTGCGCCCAGGGTTCCTGTGGTGGAACCCACCCGCAAGGATGGATCCGCTCCCAAGACAAGGACGAGGGACACAGCTTTCACAGCATGAAGGCATCCCTTCAGGTTGCAGAGGAGGCCTGGGAGCTATTGGCTTGGCAGTGAACCACTTCAAATGACAAAAAACCCAGGTATTTGCTTTGCTTATTTTTTTTCCTGTACTTTTTTTCTTCTTTTTTATTAATCAATAAATAAATAGTAGATGATCTCAATTGTACCAAAACTGGATATAAGAAAAAAAGACCTGTGCAAAAATACATATTTAAATATGTACAATCAATTAACAAAATATGTCTTTTCTGAAATAGGGATACTTCAAATATTTATAATAGAACAAGAAAATTCCAAAATAAAGATACAAAAGTATGGGGTTTTTTTTGTCTTTTTTCTTTTTTTTTTTCTTGTATAATTCTTTGTTCATCATTGCAGCAATTTTGTAGGTTAAGAAAACTGCAGGAGTCGTAACACGAAGTTGGAAAGATTTATAAAAACTGTATCTCTTAAATTAATACCAAAATCTGTCTAGAAACAACCCAGCCACTGCAAATTCCATTTTGCACAGAAAAAATTAATTGTTAAGCTTCCTTAACTATTTACAGTAAGAACTACATGACAATAAAAAGCGCTTCAGGAACAATGTTCTGCTCGTAACCAAGATCAAAACCATAATATTGAAGCAGGTCTATGCTCAAGGGCAGAGACAGGATTTAGGATGTTCTCTTTACTCCCAATGGCTTCCAGACACACACGCACTGCAGAAGCAGCAATGGGGAATTTCCATGTTAACACGGCTGCACGCTACCAAAGGAGCATGAGTTTGCCATTATGCTTTCAGATCAACAGAACCTTCAAAGACCAGAGGAGAGCTGGATCACAGACTTGCTAATGTTCAATCTTGGCCAAATTCCTGCTTCCTTTACCTCTGTGCCTATCAAGAGTCAAACTGCACTTGTGACTGGCACTATCCTGACATGGAAGCTCTGCCTCAGGGGCTTCATCGGAGTGTGGACTTCAATTTCTCTTTGTGGCATTATCACTTTGGTTCCTTTCACATTATCCCAATTGCAGTTGTAACAATCTTTTCAACAGGGCATCCTACTAAATACAAATCCTTTTGTTCCTGAAAAATTGTCTATATTTAAGTTTGCATAATAAGTGTCTCTAAGTACATTGCTTTCTCAAATGTGATCTTTTGTATCAATTCAAAGCTAAAGTGTCTGCATAGAGGCTTCTTCTTGTTTTGCTATAACAATGACTTTGTAGGAAGTTCAGGTTAAACTGAAAGCATTGTTAGGTAAACAACTACACAACTGCTACTCAGAGTGGCTTTGGATTCCCTGATGTACTTCCTACTTGCCACCAGAACTGGGGAGAAGGCTGGGCTATGCAAACAATTGGACAGGCTCAGATTGTCTCTTCTCAGCAATAGCTGGTGCCCCTTTAAGGCTGGAAAAAAACCCCTATCTTCTTGGTTAGGAATTAGTTTTCCTTTGCTTCGCCCCCTTTATGAAAGTTTAGGTCAGTTTTGAAACTTTACCTGATGTTTAAAAACTTACCAAAAACATCCAAGTGGATCAAATCAAGACAAATAAGCCCTTTAGCGGAATTCACTTTTGAGGTGTTTTGAAGAAAGAGAAAAATCATTCATCAGAACTGATTGGACTATATAAAACCGGGTAAAGCCCCCTTACCCAAAAAGCCTGGGGTAGGCGTGGGATGCTCTTCTGCCAAATTGGCCTTTATTCCAGAACTGGGTAGTGGTTTTGAAGCGTAACACGTCAAAGACACAGTTGTACAAACAAGGCATAAAGAAACTGGCTTTTATGAATTTTCTTAGAAAATATTTAAATACTTCAAAAAGGGCTATTTTTACCAGCTGGAAGGCAAATCCAGCCTCATTTAACCAATACACTTGTTATTAATTTTAAATAACAAAGACCTATGGTATACAGCATAGGTCAATAAATACGTTCTTTGGGCATACAGTTTTAGAGGTTATTGGCCTTTGCCTGTTGGATGGTTTTGGATTCTTTTAAAAACCAAACCTAACTTACTTTCTTCTGCAATCAAATCTTATTCTAAAGAACAGAAAATAAGGTTTGTATCATGCTAGTACAACATTTTTATACTTGTTTAAGCAATGGCTTGAAACAAGTTTTTTCTGGGTTTTGTTAGGTTTGTTTTGTTGCTGTCTTTTTGAAACTCCTGATAGCTTCTTATCCCAAATTACTTGCAAAAGGCTGGGCAAAACAGAGTAGTTTTTGAATTGTGCTATTTTTATATTCCATTAAAGGAACATTGCTATAAAAACACTAAAGCCATATTCCCTTCTTGAGGGCTTCTTTCCCCTGTGCCTCACACATTTTTCCCCCTTGTCACAGGGTCTTCTCCATTGAGGGTGTCTGTCTGGTTAGCTATCACCTACAAAAGACACCATCAGTATAAAAATAAGTCCACAGTAACGTTTATTTCCCCCCAGAAAACATTCCTTTGCCCAGCCGATCTATGTCCAATAGTGGCAAGATGATGTACTCCTGTAAGTAAAATCTCACAGATTTGTAGCAAACAGTCCAGACCACCTTTAACACTGATAAGAGCAATTATGTGGCTGAACTTCATCCAGTGTCCATTTCTAGTATATTCACTGCTACAGACATGGCTTCAGGGAAATTCCTTGTTTAAATGACAGTCCAGTAGATTTCCACACCTGAGGACCATGGGAAGTTGGGAAAACTCAAGGCATCTTGGAGTCCAGAAATCCAGATGGAGGTTTTGCTTGTAGTGGAAAGTGTCCAGTTCATTTCTCACCACGGTGCATCCAGCTATCAGGGACGTGCCTTTGGCTTTGGAGCAAGCAGAAGAGAAGGATGAGTTAGGTAGCTGTTAGAACAGGTCCCTTAAAAGACATTTTCTGGATATCAAGAGCATATTTTGGGAAGAATCAGCAGGAACAACGTGATACACGTGAGGTTGCATCCTCCGAGATGTTGTATGTAACAACATGAGGTTGGCTCCTCCAAGACTTGTCAATTCTCAAGCTAAAGCTCGTTAAAGTTACAATGATTTCAGACAGGATTTCCTTCCTTAATTCACCTCAAATTATATTTCTCCTTTATATTGCATAATTGAAAAAGAAACTACTAGGTAAGTCCAAAAAGAGATTCAGCCTGTGAATGGCTCTTTTTTGTTACATTGAACACAACATAATGGTGAAAATCTTCATCTATGGCTGAAACTGAAAAGCAAGAAACTACTCTGAAGCAGCTCTTCCTGACCTCCAAACCCTGCAGGGACCCAGACACAAGGTTATCAGCACCAGGGGAAACAAAAAATTTCTTAGCTTTTCAATCACAAAGTCTAGTTCTAAAATTCCATCTTCTGTCTTCTCCTCAAGCTGTATCCAATTATTTTTTACCCCTCCAAGTGCTCCTGTGAGTCAATTTGAAATAGTATTGTTAAGAAGTCTGAACCACCAGTTTCTAAATTCTCTCTCATCCTAACTTACAAGAACTTCCTCTCCCAATACATTACTTTTCTAGTGCAATTTATCCAAATCCAAAACCCTAAACTAAATTTTAAAATGGGATCTTGTATATTCAGGAGATTCCCTTTATTGACTAAAAAGGTTTCCATCTTATTCATAATATTTAATCTCATTATTACTAAGAAGTTAGTCAATGACACCTTGGGATAATAGGCTATTTTATCACAATATCACAGTTCTGTTATCAGCAACATTATGTTCCTTCCATGTTGCAGAATGTTTATAACTGACACAGAAACAAGAAGTCAGGCTGAGACACGCAGCTCAGTTCCATGGCTGGCTAGCAAGATTTACTTTTAAAATCATTGGGCTTTTAAATGTGAGGTCTGCATTTCACCTGGGAGCAATTCAGAGGCAACATCTAAGGAACAATTTCAGGTTAAGTTTACAAGAAATAAAGCTACGCTTTCTGAGAGTGTTTACAAAAATGTATTATAAAACCACTCTAAATGAGTAGTGGACAAATAAGAGAACTATCTTTTACTTGAATAGGATCTGGACTTGGCTTGCTAATAAGAACACATGAAATAAAAGCAAATGATAAGGCACGTTCATCCTGGCTCACTTCAAGAGAAAACTTCATACCTGATGAAAAAGAGAATTGTTCATCAGTCCTTGTGTCCCTGGGATTGCACCAGGGTGTTTTGCATGAACATTGTTCACCGATGTCAATTTGGCAACTTTATTTGCTTTGCTGCTGCTGCTATTTATGCTGCTTGAACCAGGTGAGCACTTTCGTTTCTTTCCTATTAATTTGTCAAGGGAAGCATGTGAATGTGAAAAACTGCTGTGTGAATTTACAGTCAGCTCACTGGATTGATGAACAAATGGCCCTAGGGAGAGCGTGGAGTCGCTGCTGTTCATCATCACACTCATTCTCTTTATCGATTCTGCAGGGCTTCCAGTCGGAGGACCCCTCCCTGATTGGTCATGTTTGAGGCTAACAGAGTTAGCTTTGCTAGTCATACAGTTGAGGCCAACGCTGTGGGACGAAGCTGTCACTGATGGATGATAGGAGGTCCCAGAGTTTCCGGAGTTAACCACACAGTTTTTCCTAAAGGACTCTGTGGAATGAGAAGGTGCTAGCAGTGCAGAACTGTTTTTACGCTTCTTTCCTGAGCCGCTGCTGCTACTGACGCTGCCGGTGCTGTTATAGGTGCCACTGCCAGCAGAAGATTCCTTAGGTTTAAAAGATTTGCTGGATTTCATTTTCTGAGGTTTGCTGGGCATAGGTGAAGGTACAGAGAAAAGCACTGTAGGTGTTGAAGGGGATGAAGACACTTGTCTTGACTGCATACTGCAGACAGGATCCACTGCACCCAAAGTAGCAGGATTGGCATTTAGTGTCGTTCCATGTGATGGTACCGATTTATTATTCAGAGACACACAGGAAGGAGATACCAATGCTGGCGATGACATAACCGTGGTGGATAAGAGGAAACCTGCTGCACCGACACCGTACTGCGAAGCAGGTGTTGAATTTGTCCGATGAGGTGCACGAACTGACGCTGCGTTACTGGATGCTGGAGGAATTTTCCTACAGATGAGCAGAAAAACAAGTGAAAACCTATGGAGCTACTGTTCTTCGGAATAATATCAAGTCTAACAATGCTACATTAAGTGTACCTTGAGGATGATTAATGCCACTAGCATTGTATTAAACTGACAGTCAACTGTTGCAAAAATATGTAAAGCAGACTATCAACTTTAGATCCACTTAATCTGAACACAAGGTTACTGTTCTTTAACCAGAACCACAGGTTTCACGTATTTCTACAAATACCAAGAAGAATAAGAAGTCTTTCACTTCTACTCACTTCCACATCTGTGAATTAAGATGCTTCTCCAACATGAAGTCAAGTGCACATCGAATACGGTTCCACCGCTTGTCAAACGCGTAATAACCTCTTCCAATTTGCTGACTACCAAATGTGCAAAACTAGAAAGACAGATTTTTGTTGGTGTTGTCTACTTTTAGTAACAACTCACAGTGTAACAGTTTATTTACAAATAAATCCTGCTAAATTAGTATGTTTTTAGATGTTTAAGTAAAAGATGAAAAAATATAAATTTCAATTTTTATTTCTAGGGTACAACACCATTTTTATTATGATCATTTTCTTCCCTTCTGATACTCTCATAATTATGACCAAAAGCAGAGGTCAAAATTCAATCCCTCTGATTGAACAGGGAAGGACACTAGTTTGTGTTTATATAAATATATACATACATGTAAGATCTTCTTCTGAGGAGCGATCAGCTCCCTGCTCATAGTCTGTATTTTTCTACAAAGGAGATAATTTGATATACAGGCTAGGCAATAAAGCTTGTGCTTTTAGACTAAGCTTTTGTCAAGATCTGATTATTAAACCAACACATCACTGCTACCTGTACTGTGATGAATGGCACCTGAAGTAAAAAAATGTGTGCATGAATGGGGTGGGGGGTTGGGGGGAGGAGCAAGTCCAGTAACAGAATCTCACCCAAAGGGCACTGTTTACGTGTCTTTATTCCAAACCCACAGCCCTTTAAAGCAGTTACCAATTTGATTCTCAGAGTTTTGTGTTCTGATTTCTTTTGGACTTTGAGGAAGTGACCTGCAAGCATACTTTTTTAGCACATTTATTTTACAAGTTCAGGTAAGCCTTCTCTGCCTACTAGGCAACAAAATTCAGGGAAAGCCCCCAAACATATCCAATACAGAACAACCCCTGAACCCCCCTCAAGTAATTTGTTTGCAAGTTCAGAGGCAGTGAGAGACCAAGGTTAAGTTTTACTGGGAACGTACAGCGGCTGGTTGAGGATGATGACCTGAATAATGACAATCCAGTTTTTCAACAGGCTCTTCTTTTTCATCACATTCTCCCTCATCACTGGATAACCGAGATGCTGGCTCAGCTGCAGGCAAAGGAGGGTGCGGGGACTCGTGGACAGAAGGAGACTCACTAGGGGCATTTCCACTGTGCTGGGCTGGACAGCCTGGAGGCCTAGGCAAGGCAAGCAGCAAAGGTGTTATTGAACTAAATCTTGTTAAAAATTCCAAGCTTAAATGCTTACTGCTACCAACAAAAGGAAATCTACATTAACAGATCTCTGGTATTTTCCAGAGTCTCATAATACATCCACAGAGAGGAAGGACAGGAGGTCTGGTACCCCTGGCGAAGCTGTATTGCCCAACCATTGCTGAACTGTCAGCAGTCAACTGACATTGCTTCTACTATTTCAAACCAAACCCTCCTTGCTAGGAGTTACAGATCAGCACATAATTGCTAATTGTAAAGTCACCAGGCCTAGAGCAAGAATTCTGCCCTGTCCAACAGATCTGTATTGCTCTGCCAAAATCCACATGATGAAGCTACCAGTATTAATTTCATACCATGGGATCTGCAGACTTTTCTTACCTTGGAAGACTGGGGGGGTGAGGTTTGGGTTTATTAGGTAATAAAGGCTTTGATTCTGTAAGAGTAACTCCATGAGAATTTTGGTGCAGCTCCTGGGAAGTTTTAGTAGGTGAGGGATGTGGTTCCCTGAGAGAGGGCATCTGCTGATGATCTGAATGTCGAAGAAGTTCCTTTTCCCTGGTTTTGCTTTTGTGCTCAGCTAGTAACACATCAAATCGTTTTCTTCGACCCTGTACAGCCCTCCGCTGGGTTAAGGAATGTGTCTGCAAAACCATGAATAAATCATTAATCCAAGGCTATTAGATTTGTGGAAATCAAACACTCAGAGCATGTGGCTAGAGCTCTGAAACAGAGAAAAATTGTCACACTCATAGTTTAGTAAATAAATGGAAGAATCACAGAAACCAAACTAAGATTGCTGCATGGACAATGGTATTCCTGTCTGATAAAAGTAAAAGGCTTCTTTCAAATTACTTTCTAAAGAAGAAGGTGCCAAAGTTCTTCTAAGGTTAAGACTAGAACAGAAAATGTTTTTCACACTGGTATTTTAATTTCCAACTACTGCACAACCAAACATACTGCATATGTACTTTCACTTATGAAAATATTTAACATAATGTTTTAAATCTAATGAAAAACATGAAAAATATTTGTAAAAATACTTTGCTTCCTTCTGTATAATAATGTACTCCTTAAAAACTAATGCTATCAAATAGATACAAAGGAATGCAAAACAACAGAGCAGAATGCAGAGTCAGACAGAATTCACAGTCCTCTTAATATCCTGAATGCTACATGTAGTATATGCGTTTACATGGTACGAATTCTAGGTAAAGTGAAAGAAATTGAAGTTATTTTTCTGAATTCTTAATTTACATATAATACCTTCTTTCATATGGTATGGAAGTTTTCATTGGGTCAATTTTTGCAGGTAAAAATTACCATCATGTAATTCAAACATAAACAGCTATTCCAGCAGGAATAATGTTAGTAGATATAATGTAAGGAATTGCTGAGAAGCATTTTTACTTCATTTCTACTTTACATTTTTGATTTGCCTAAACCTCTTGTAAAATCTTGAAGCTTTTCCCTCTTTTATTAGCAAAACAATTGCCTCCCCCTGCAATTCCAAAAGCGCAATGTGTTCAAGTTCAGCTCCTTTGGGACATCAGGACCAGCTTCATTTACCTTTGTTCTGTAGATGGCTTATTTACTAGATGATTCCCCTACTGACAGTTAAGCTGCTTTGAACAGTAGCTGGTATTACACAGTTGTAGGGATCTGGATTTTTGGTTATTTGGGACTGATACCTCTCTGCATCAGACTCCCCAAGATTTCTGAGCCAGAGGACACATTTCAACTGACCAAAAAGATTTTATGGGTTGTTTAATTTAGAGTTACTAACTCTAAAACTCATTTCTGGGTTGGCTGTAGTGGTACATCAGGAAGCATGAGCATTTACACAAATACTTCCTAAGTATCTGCTGCAGACTCTGCTGGGGGAAAGGAGAGGAGTTTGACTTATTTAAATCCTGCATAAACAAATACTTTTAATGCTCATGAGGAACTTTAAAATTCATCATTTATGACCCAAAAGGTATCCCCAGAAAGATCATCCTGACCCCCTACTACCTACATGCAAAGGAACATAACCTGCCCCATATCAATATCCATCTTTAAAAGGTTTATACAAAAATACAAATCTCTGAGTTACTTTAAGAAATAAGTCTTTGAATAAATCATTAACTGAACTTCAAAACCAATTCAGTCTTGGTTTTGGGCAACATATTTTGAGAGATGCCATCTACAGTGGTAATTACAGCAGAAATCTGGAGTTTCCCATTTTCTGTCATATTCCTCAGGAAATGGAACTAAAACTTTACATAATTTTATTCTGATTGAGATATCCTACCTTGCATGTCAAAGACCTAGTACAAGGTTTCCTGGTTTCCACATCAATGACACCACAGTATATATCAGGATCAAATTCTCTCTCTGTCAAAGGTACGCAGTATTGAAAAGTTATCAAAAGACATTGTGAAATACTAACATGTATTTTCATTATAAAAACTAACCAGATTGGAATCTATTTTCAAATGCAACACAGGCAAATGTACCAACAAAACTGCACAATAAAATTGAATACAATAGTGTCTGCACTCTCAGCAAGCTTATGGTGTGTTGAGATACAGATCTCAAGTCTACAAACAGAATGGAGAAATTCACAGCTCTAAGGGACGCTGAAAGAGGAGTAGACCCTACATTTTAGGATTAGAGTCCACCACCAATACGAACTGTAACAAATGGTGTTTTTTTTGGTGTTGAGAACTTTTCTACCATTCCACTAACACTCAAAGTTACTGCACTTAAAAAGTGTAAAGGTCAGACAATGTTTCGATTTTTTTAAGGTGCTAGTCATTCCATTTGCTATGTACATTTTGGACCTTCCATGTAGAAAGAAAGAAAGGAAAATAAAGATAGTAAATCAATGTCATTTTATAACTATAAGAACTGACAGGCCTTAGAGGTCTGTATGGTTTCTGAAAGCAGTATCCACATTTCAAGTTGTTTCAAGAAGTGTTCTTCAAGAGTATGTCAAGTTATAGACTTAAATTCTAATATATAAACCATATATAATTACAAGGTAGTGTTATAAAAATGCTTAATTTACTTCTGAAGCTCATTTCTATATATTCTATGCATGTGTTTCTATAGATACACTGCTAAGAGGAATATAGCAAATAATAATTAAAGACAATTACCTGACAATCTTTTATGTAAAAATTTCCTATTATTTGTATTTTCTTCAGGTTTCTTTTCCAAAAATGGAGGCACAGAGAGAAGACCTTTACCATTCAGTATCTGTCCAGGGGAAGGCAAGGGTGGCTTTGGTATTGAGGGACAATTAAGGCCAGTCTTTATTGAGGAACTCACAGTAGTAGAACAAGTTGGACCAACAGCAGCTTTCAGTTGGGCACCATCTATCTTTGGATGAATCTTTTCCACTTTGACAGATGGAGTCATACTATTATTTATGGAAAAAAGGGGGAGAAATTGAAAATTACAGCCATAAATTACAGAAGTACTTCATATGTTATCACTCAACACTACTCTGATCTATTCACAATGCAAATGGAGTCCTTCTTCCTTTAGTCCCAGTTTTTTGTTCTTATTTTGGTTTTCACATTTTTTACCATGTCCGTAATCTCTTCTGACCTCTTTTCCCCATTTTCTTGTAAGTATTTCAGTGAGTCATCAGAGACCTCAGAAACAGTTACTTGGATTCATAAATAAACTTAGCACCAAAGCAACTGGAATGAGCCTGTTGTGTCCAGTGAGAAATGCCCTGTTCTGTGAGAGTAAACTGTATTGTCAGTTATGTAATCTCATGTGTGCAGGTCAAAACTCACCTGAATCAGAGCTAGAACTCCCTTATGATCAAAGTGCGCACAACAGATTGAAGAATTAAGAGCCTCTAATAAAATGGCTTGTATTTAATAGTTATTTAAGATGCAGCTTTGCAAGAGTTCTTGTTCAACATAGTCATGTTATATCATTACATATATATATCTCTCATATATAGCATGAGCATGTTGTATCTTAAGACTAGGCTGCTGGAAAAGTTCTGCAAGAGTTTAAAGTGGTTTCACCCAAACTCCTCTGAAACACAAAGGAAATTGTACTAATACACCAGTGTCTATGCAAGTAATAACATTTAGTTAAAGATATACTCACATTTTATCATGGGGAACTTTGCTATGCTGTACCGAATGCATTAACCTGTTGTTTCCGCTGATCTGTAGCTTGTCTTTGGGTGATTTCAACAACTTGGAATTTGATGATGATGCACTAGTACCTCCACTGGATGACCGATTGCTCCCACTTCCACTGCTACCTTTGTTTTTTGAAGGGAAGGATGAAATAAGGGAAAATACTGAAGAAGAAGGAGGAGTCAAAGGTGGCTTGCTGGAGGAGCTGTGTCTTCTTTCTGAAAAGGAGAAAGAAAAAGGGATTTTAAGCTCCCACACAGAAACAATTCTCAAATATTTCATGTTGTCATTTACTCCATTAACAATTTTCCTTTATTAGCTTGGGAGGTCCCCTGCCACACACAAAGCATAGATAATTCAAGCCTCACTCTAATCCAAGAGGTTCCACTCACTACTGGTCCCCAGCTGGTTATGGGAGTCTGTTTTAACTTCAGGAGCTACGTGCCTCAGCCACTAAAGCCCAGCTTTTAATAATGCTCCCCCCTTTCCATCTTAAAGAACACGAAAGTGAGAATGAAACCTAGACCTCAGACACACAAAGCAGAGAGACCCTCATCCTCTGGCCAAGCAAGCTTAAATGTATTTCCTCAAAGGGTAACAATCTGTCTCCTAATGGTCAATATTACACTGGAGCCAATGTTTTAACTTTGACTTCACAACAACCTTTTAATATGGTCTACGAGACCTTCAGTGTGAGAATGCCCCTGAGAACAGTACCGGAAGTACTGACTACAGTGGATTTTGGGGTGTTGTGGTGGTTGCTTTTTGTTAGCTTTGTTTTCCTCTTATTAATTCTACAGGATTTCTATTTCCTCTGAAAAAAAAAAAAAATAAATCTGAACATCTGAATTTAGAGTGGTCAGGTTCCATCAATGAATGTGTTAGCAAATAAATTATTTAATGTTAAGACATTAACATTAATATATTGCTAGCACCATTTCAGTTAAAATATTAATGTAATTACAATTAATTAAATCAAATCTATAAAGTATATAATTAAATGATGCATTTGATGGTATCAATTACTACAATTGTTATTACTGTAATTATATAAAAATGTAACTCTTTGGAACAATGAATTCCCAGTCACATCTCCAGGGAGCCCCCAGTTCTGCCTACACATTGACATGTTAAATGACCTTTTGCTCAACTGATACTTGGGCACCCGTGTTTCCTAGATGATCTGTGTAATCAACACCTGTTTAAGAGACATCTGGTAATCAAGTATATGCAAACCACAGATCTAAGTGAGACTCAAGAATTAGCAGGTCCATCGCAGGAGTGGAAATGCACCTTTCACCTCGACAGCAGTAACACCTCTTCCTCAGCCAAGCGATGTTAAAAGTGCCCAAATCCACCACCCATCAATCCCTGGATCAGCTTACAGATTTTGACTCTAATTTAAGTTAACTGTGAAAGAAGCAGACTACTCATGAAATTACAACTACTTCAAGACTGAAAAACAAGTCCAGTGCAACCTGTATGGAAAGCTGTAACACTCTTGCAAACATAAACTAATACATTCATCTTCTGCTTATATGACCTATTTTCATGTTATGAGCAAGCTGGTCTAGTGGCAGGCATCAGGGGTTTGGAGCTAGATGATATTTAAAGTCCCTTCCAACCCAAACCATTCTGTGATTTTATCTCCCCTGCTATCCTCATTGTAGCAAACACTCAAATGATGGCCAGTAAGGACTCCATAGCTAGAAGCCATCACCAAACAAGTTAGCACCAACCCTGCACCAATGTCATCAGGCACATCACCTTGCAAGCAAGACTAACAGGGTGCAACAGCAAGAAGCAGGGGAAAAAAAGTCAAGCCACTCCAGCAGGCCAAGAGGTTGACATAGGAATCTAATATAAAGCAACCTTCTCACAGAGATGGGGAAGTAGTGGTTTTGCTGTGTTCGTTAGTTACGCGAGGGGAGGGAAGGGGAAAGCATAAGAGCTTTGATTGGAGTAGGAAACTCTAGTCAAGAAGCATCTCAAGAGACTGAACCATGTGATGTGTTTCTCTGTTTAACTGCACAATGGGTACACCCTAATGAACCTTCTGCAAGAGAGCCCTCACTTCTTAATTAGTGTTTATGAAAAAGCTCGAGAGGTCATGTGAAATGCCTGACAGAAATAAATCACTGCATTTATGCACTACCCATGTCAAGACACAACTGCTTTAAAATGATAGCATTCGGAACTAGTTATCTGTGATACTCAGACATCTACTTGGTTTTCTAGAACCAGATGCCATTGAAGGGTTTGTAAGTGAAGTATGTTAGCACACTGACGTTCTAGTAAATGGCTGTGCTTCTAATATGACATACTGCTTATTGCCAAATGTCTTTTTATAGTAATGGCAAGAATCCCTAAGCAGCTTTGATAAGTTACTATTTGAGGGCCATTAGTTCAGCGATGCTAAACTCTGTAAGATTACTCGGTGAGATAATGAGGAAAATTGCTCAATTCTCTTCCACCTTCTGTATATTTAGAAAATTCAAAGCCCAAATTCTTATCACAATTACAAATAATCTCAATCCAGTGGATGACTAATGCAACCTTTGGGAGTTAAATGTGGGCTTTTTTTAAGGAAGAGAGGGCTCCTTGGCAGATGAGAAGGGACTAGAGTAGGACTGATACCTTTTTGCATCCCATCATGAGCAATAAGCTGGACAAAATATTCATCTCAGCTATTAATCCAAGAGATATTAACATTTTTTTCTGTCAGCTTCAACTGTTACTGTTCTGGCACTGAACTGAGATGTTACTGACTCTATCTGTATGAACATTTCACAGCACCAGTCTCAAACAAATGAGCTAATACCAAAAGAAAGCGTTTTAAATTGCTGCTAATGAAAAAAACCCAAACAAAACAAAGAGAATTTCTGTTCTACAGACAGATATACAATTTGGAACACACACAATTTCTGAAAGAGATGTTCTAAGCCTGTGAAACCTCCAATCACTCCTTCTGTACATAACCGTGACCTGTGTAGTTTATCAACAAAAGAAAAAGACTTTTCAGCTCATTTGTCATAACCTGCCTGGATGTGTTTCAAGTTGACTTACGTAGAGGTGGAGCTGCTACTGGGATTTGTTTTGGTCTTTTTATAAACTTCATATTTTCAAGTGAAATCTGCTCAAGGTCTCTTTTGTACAGCATCTGAAGACTACTGGTGCTTCACCTTACTGCAGAAAGCTAATAGTTTTGAAACAAGACATGTTAGCATGGCAATCTTGATCTGATGAATATATTTACTGACAGACTGACATAGTCTTTTAATGAAAAAATTACTACATAAACTGACACTGAATAATGAAGACCACCATGCTTATTATGCTAAGTGTATTATAATGATAAATTCTACTAATCATCTGCCAATCTAATACAGATCCCATTTGCCATTAACTCTGACTCAGCCTGAAAACATTAAAAAATATAATTATCTCCAGGTGTTCAATTTTCATACTTTACAAGTTAACACTCATGTCCTTTAATAATATTCCTTGAGAGAAAAATAACTTTTTGATGTCATGATTGCTTTTGCAACACATCAAAGTGGTATTTCAAATACTGCACATATGGAACATGGTTCTAAACTCTAAAATTTCAGGAAGGATTTTGTCATTGTTTTTGGTGTTTTGTTTTTACACGTCCTAAAATGAAAGCTGCATGCAATGCTAAACCTTATCAGACAAATTTCTCCCCTTAAATATCTTTGCATTTATGCTACATCTTTGTGATCCTAAGTGGAAGGCCTGTATGGAGAGTTAGAAAGCTGTGAGAAGAGATGGCATCACAGCCAAGGTTTCCTCGGCTTGGTGGCCACAATGTGCATTATCTCCCGATTTTGACAAACACAGCAAAGAGCAAAAAAGTGCTATTAGACTAATGTCTGGACAAGAATTAAATACACATACTGCCAAAGAAAACAGAACTTCCTGAAAAAATGGATATTGATAATGCAAATCTCAAGAGCTTTTAAAAAATACAAAGTTAAACATCTTCACTTGGCCCTTAGTATGGCTGCAACTTTCTTGGGTTTAAAAATCTTATTTTCCATTGTGTATTTGCTACTAAACTTGCACCAATTTCTGACAAAATTCAAAAAAGTAACCTGGAAGGGGAAGAAAAACTAGGGGAAATAAAAAAGGAACATTTCTTATCATGTTTGGCTACTACTACTTGTTTTCCCATCAATGAATAAACACTTCAACTTACTGTGATTAATAACCTCATTTATTTTATTAAAATAAAAAGATATGCCTTTATAGAGAAAAATATTCTGGTTTTCATAAAATGTTACTTTCTTTGCTGTATGATTAACAACAACATCAAAACAGTAATAATACTCTGAATGCTCCTCCCAAGTCCACACTTAGGTCCCAAAATGTAGGAAGTGTTTTGTGTTGTTCATCCTGTCTGGGCATCAATTAATAGCTTTGGGCAGCAAATACAAGATGTACAGATCGAATTTCATAAACCCTTGGGGTTTTTTTATACTCACTTCTTATGTAAGTACTGGGCAAAAAGTCAAACTGACCCATGTCAGTGCAAGCAACACCGTTGTTACAACTGAAGCACACCCAAACACATGGGTTTAGTTCAGTGAAATACAGCACAACTTCAGTTGGCAGCCAGAAAACCAACTTGAACATAGGTTTAGCCTGAGTGTGTTATTCAGGAGTATAGAATTAGATGCGTACACTGAAACAAAGCATAATGATAATTTTATGTTCAAGAAATTATTCTTTCATATATCTGTCTCACCTAAGCATGACAAAAGTGCAATTTAAAGTAAACTGATTTTTCTCCATCTAAGCTGCTGCTTGACTGGTCATTTGAGAAATTCGGTGCAGCCATATTAAAACAAACATCTTTCACCTGAGGATATCATCTGTTTTCTGTCAATATGACTATTATATTCCTAGAGTAATTGTGGAGAGCAAATTAACCTGATCTAATTTCTCCAGAAAGATTGGATCTGTGGCCTGACAGGAGAGCAGAGACACTGTTGTGGAGGGGCATCTCACCAGAACTCCAGACCTTACTCAGCAAGGAACTAAAATCCCTTTTGTGGCTCTAACTCAAACGCTCGGGCTGGGCTCTGACCCACAATGACACAGAAATAAGGAAAACATTAGATACATGAAGATTTCACAGGGGAAACCTGGGAGCTAAAACAGTCATGAGCATAGCAGGCAAATCACTCTTCCTTTGACACCACCCTGGCAGCAGCAGCTGCTTGGGAGCAATTGCCTGTGTGGGATCTTGATCTGCTACTCACTCACTTATAGCTGCTTCATTATCCTGCTCTAATCACAGGGGCGAGATACCAAGGATTCTGCCTTAATCTTCCACTGATGTCCCTTTAATCACCCCATCAGCTCTGTTTGCACTGTAAGTCACGATGAGGTCACTCCATCTTCAAATGTGCGGTGTTTAAACATACTCTGAGCAAAACAGCATCCAAATGAAGCTGTATTCTTCACTCCAGTAAAGAAAGCTATGGAAAAGAATATTTATAGAGTCCAAGCTATCAGTACGACAGACTGCCAAGGCTTGACTGGCACCAGTACAATCTGTCATGTCTCTAAAGAGAATTCTTCTATTTCATAAAAAAACCCACACTGCTTTGCAGCTGGCAGATGATATTATTGTTTACCACTCAGTGTTAGCAAAACCACAAAGAGAATCTGACTGGATAGTCATGTATGCTTACAGCACTTCATTCACAGAAAACCAGCAGGTTAACAGAAGAGAAAAGAAAATAGAGTGTATCACTTATATCACAGCATACCAAATGCAAGTCAGGGTGGCACATTCAAAAGCATTATGTTGCTTTATGTATTTACATCAATTGCCACCATAGCCTTAACTTGACTAAAGTTCTTCTGTATTATACATAAAAAAATTATTTATACCTATTGCTATTTATTTATTTAGGGTTTTATAGTATTGTTTATGCATATAACTATGCCAAGTTAGCAATACTGATACAACCCTATGTCCTGCACTTCCTCACTTTAAAAATACCCTGCACAACTGCAGCAGCAAATATTTCTATTGCCTGTGTAGATACCACCACGTAAAGAGGCAGCTAAGCTACAATGACAAAGCTTTACTTAGAATGTGCCTCTTTTCAAGTATTTATTAAAATACAATACCTCAGCAATTTTGAAGAGTATATTTTAAAACCCAGATTTCTCCTCCTTAAGTTGATACGTTAACAGGTTTGCTTTCCCTAGCAGAGATTTAAACATGTTGGTTTCTACAAATATTTTACATTATACCTTCACCACATATGTGCTACAGCATTATTCAAAGACAGTCTTACATTTACATTGAGATGGTTAATGCACAAGAGGTTAAACCAGGAGAAAAACGATGGATTTAAGTTGAAGTCATACACTAGAGAAAAACATTATAGAGATCAATGATTTTTAAAATTCCCTTGAAAATGTTCTTTCACATTAAAACAATTCATGGAGGCTTCAGCTTGGAAAGGGCCATGAAACATTTACCAGCACCCACAATGAGAACTTAGAAAATGATCTTCCTCTCAGAGAACTCTTTGTTGAAGTCAAAAGACATATAAAGCCAACACATCAAGACCTTTCTAATTGCTGACTGGGTAAGCTCCAAAGTTATATGTCAGTTCCTAGGACACCTTTACTTCTCACATGAGGGTTGTATCACCGCTAAGCTTTATATGTCTGTCATCTGTTTTCTGCATCTTTGTTTAAATGACAGCATTGGTGCATCTAATTCCCACTCTGCTGTCCACTGCTCCTCATCCTAGCAAAGGTTCCACTGTTGCAGGTATAAATTTCTGCACCATTTCCTTGTCATTCATCTCCAAAACACACTCTACAAGCTTCCCTAAAAAGCATAAAATACACTGCATAAAAGAGTATGAAAAAGGAGTATAAAATCTGGCTTTGCTTTAAGTAGGGTGCACCGATTTATTATGAAACCTCATAACTACAGAGAAAAAAAAATAAAGATATGCTTTGGTTACAAATGCTCAATTCAGAACCCTAAGCTCTCATATATACAAATACTTGGATTTCACTATAACATTCAAGTTCCAAAAATCTCCCCATAGTAATTCACACAGGTTTAAGACATGTAAAGGAAACATATCTGGGTGTTTATGATGGTCCAGTACACTTAAAAGTCACCGATCACTTTGAATTATGTGTTTGCAGTAGCTACTTTAACTAAAAGTTTCATGTAAACTATTTCTATCACTGCACAAGTGTGAGACTCACAGATTTTAGGCTCAACTCTCACTTTAGTTTGTTTCTATAAGCAGGTTTACTAAAGCACTTAACACAGGAATTGCAAGTCAAGTTGGGAATTGGAAAACATTCTGGCTCGGGTCTTCGCCAGCCTCACTGCACTGCATTAGGTGTTCTGCTTGAACAACCTGAAGCGTCCCACCATTTAAATTTGTATTTGCAAATTATTTACTAAACTTCCAAGAGGTGTTATGAATGCTAGTTACCACATCTCTCTGACAGAAACAAAAGGCAAATGTTAGCTTTTGCAATTACTCTGTTCACTACAGCAGTTACAGAGAAGCACTGGCTACTTTTAAGGATGTTAAACCAATTACTCAACTTCCGATTTCTAAGTATGTATGTTTATTATTTTCCTAGAGATTTACTTTCAAGAACTAAAATCCACTCCCAAGTGATCACTGTGCAAAATATGTAAGTAGGGTCACAGTTTTGTTTCTGCCATTGAAAAAACACAGGGAGTAAAAAAACTTTATTTTCATCAGCAAGATTGTGAATTCCAACTTTAATACTTTAAAATTCTGTTTCAACAAGGAGATGATTCTGTACCTAAGATTCAGGGTATTTAAAAGATGCTTTTAAAACTGGTACCCTACAGTGTGACCAAGGGGGTGCTGCAGTCCTCCAATAGCACAAGGCTAACTGGGCAGCAATGCCCATCTCCACTATGGTAACTGTTGCAAGATGGCCCCAAATCAAAACCACCTCTCCTGATCTCCAAGATTACTACCACAGAAAGGACAGCAAGGAGCAAATTGCAGTTATTATGAATGTAGCAAAAACCCCAGAAACACTAAAATGTATTTAAATAAATAGCCTTCAAGTTCATCCCCTTCTCCACTGCTGCCTCCCCGTTAAGTCTATGCTACTAAAGCTACTTTTCCCATTTTTCCATACTGATTGCTAATCCTTTCAACACCCCCCCCCCCATATTCAATGCACCAGAGCAGTTCAATAATCAATTTCCATAGGATTTAAAATTCCTATTCAAAATAGACAGTTTTCCCCTGAGAGATGTAAAACACCCTTTGAAGTAACTACCAATACATACTGTCACCCCAAGCCTGCAGACAGACCAGGGTTCTGCTGCATCATGCAGCTCTCTCATGCAGTGGCAAACTGGAACTAGGGACGCTCCCACTGGGTTTGTTTCAGCTATTTAGAGCCCTGTGGAGACCAGTCAAACTCTTGATGTGGGAACACCGATAGAAGCTGGACATTAAATTATTCATGGAGCAGAACCACAAGCTTAATGCTAAGCTACAATGACAAAGCTTTACTTAGAATGCGCCTCTTTTCAAGTATTTATTAAAATACACTGGGAGATCCCCCTTCATCACCCAGAGAAGGATGTTTTTCCCCATCCTCCTCCATCCCTCTCGTTACTCAGGTAAACTCAAGCACAAGGGCTTTAACATCTCAAAAAGACTGACATAATATCCAAGACCAAACTTCTGGTACACTTTCCTGCCCAACATGCCAAGTGACAGAGGAAAGGACAGATTTCTCACCAGGGAACAGCCCCTGGCCCTTTAGGTCAGTAGCTGCTTATATATGTCAAGCACTGGCATATAAATATTGCCAGTATTATTAGTGTCTTAGATGGTAATCAGGCCATAGAGAGATTACAATGTCCACATTATGAGCACTAATTTCTGCATAGCCTTTGGATGACACGACAGTACCTGCGCTGTCTGATTAAAAAGCAGGTATTGAATAAATTCTTCTTTTGCTATTAAAAATACAATTATTTGGAATAAGCTTTAGAAAAGCCACAGTGATAATAAACAAAAGCATCAAACACAACAAAGTTAAACAGTACAGATGCACAGTGTACCAAGCAGCAGCGTGGGTCAGCCTCCTCAAAAATGCAATGGAAAACTGCTGCCTTATATATGCTTACTCTGAATGACATTAAAGAAAAGCCTTAGTTGTTCAAGACAAGCCTAAAGCAAATTAAAAGTAATAATAAAAAACCATTACTCCAAAGTTTTAATAAAAAGTTGAGCAAACAGAAGTTCAATGGACAACAGCGTATTGAAAGCATGTCAGTAAAGAACTAAGGGAATAACCACCATGGAATTTCTCATTTTCTCTCTCTTTCTGCCTATTATCTAACCAGAAATCAGGTTTACACCTTTATGACCATGTTCTTCCCTTCAGCATCAACAATACTCTTTATATGACCTTAACACATAATGTAATATTGTGTCATGCATTCGGATGAGTTCATATATCCCAATGCCTGCCCAGCTTCTAGTCATGCCACAGTCAGGAACCAAAATATGAAGTGGGTGATGGGCTAAAGGATAAACTTCTGGAGATGGGTATAAAAAACAAGGCCTCGAAATAGAAAGCTCTCCATATGAAAGAGATGAAGAAGAGTGAATTGGCTTTGCTTTGAACCAGGGAATAAGAGGAAGTATTGGTGGATACACACAAGAATAGCAGCGTCAGCTAAGTAAATCACATCCTTTGATTCTGTCATTAAGAAAATACAGAGTCAAAAGACATTGAGCACAAATATTTTCCTTACATGCTGCACAACTACCTAGTGATAAATATCCACTGCCACATGATACAAAAGCTCTGTAAGATTAACAAAATAAAATAAACATGCACATGGCTACTTAGAACTAGCAACTGCAACAGCCCTTCCTCTTCCCTGAAGGGCTACTGCTCACAGCGAAAACACTGATGGAGCTGAGTTGGAAGCTCTCGTTGTTGTCTCTAATGTTACTCATCTCTCATCTCTGTCCCTGTATGTACAGCACTGACCACGCACACCCTACAAATGTGACAACTCATGTGCTTCCCTAAGACAAACCGAATGAAAGCGTTGCTAGGCCTCTATACTGACGGGCAGTGCCCATTTGCAGGAAAACATCATGGAGAAATGAAGGGATCCAGGCTGGGTAACACCCCATCTTCTGTTCTGGGGTTTTAAACACACGATCTTTAACTTCATCAGAATGGAAAGGAAAGATGGGAAGCAAACCTACGGTCAGGTGAAGAGTGGTATTTTTAAAGGATGTTTCAAGAGCTGAACAACTTTCCAAAAACGTGAAATTTCTTGGAACATAAGTACTCGTATTTGTCCCACAAATGGAAAATGGAGAATAAATAATTTGGTTTCTTAAGTCAGATCCTTACATTATTTTACCTTGATTTAACATTTCTAGGCATTAGTCATTTTTCAACTATAAAATAGGATCATTACAGCTTATTTCACTAACACTCATCAATCAGAAAAGGTGTGAAACAACAGTTTCATGTTTAAACACACTGACCACATTAATGATACCCTAATTAAAATTTTACCACAGCGTTAGCACAGCAAAGTCTTACAGAAATCACAAATACAGTCAAACTAGGGCATGAAGCTACTGTGCTTGCATAATAATGTCTTTAAAGTTAGATAACCAAGCCTTTGCACATTTCACTTTGAGAGAATGAAGCAATGCTGTAATTAGGATGTGCTAAGATGTTTGTGCAAGTTTAACTTTTTAAATAAGAACACAACTGCACGTGAAACATCCAGTCTGTGTCTACACTTCCCATCTCCTCACAAGCAGAGATATAACAGCACAGACCATCCTGCCCAGAGCTAGTATTCCACAGAGCCTTAACAAGGAATGTATTTGCCCTCTGACATATAAATTATGCAGGTGAGCACCTTCAGCAAAACAAGCTAAAACGAACACAGTCTTAATAGTTTATTTAATTAACACTTTGACTAACAGCTGCCAATTTAACCTGGACAGGATTGCAATAGGCCCTGAAGGCTTTATTGCTATTTTCTGCCTCTGAACTTTCCAGAGACACACGTTTAGAGCAGTTTTGGGGATATCAGAGTTTCTTTGGAGAGCCCGTGGTCAGGTACTCATATACCCAGCCCTGCAGCTCCAGAGAGAGCCTGGCAGAGTCTGCATGGAGCAGAGCTCACCCTCACTGCCCCATCTGCAGCAACACGCTGCTTGCCTGCTCTTGGAGCAGGGCCAAAGTGCGCCGGTGACATTTCAGAAGGGCTCAGCGGGCTGCCTGCAGTGCTTAATCCCTTGCTGTGAGACTGATTATCCACCGGGAGCCCTGTCTAGGCCCCAAGACACCTGCAGGCAACACCTCGGTCCATACCAACCACCACACACCCATGCTGCAGCTCCAGGCTGGTAGCGAAGTGCTGTCCTCAGCCTTTTGGCCAGGCTCAGCTTCACCAACGGTGGGCACTGTTGCCACGGAGGTGGCATCAGCATCAGCGATGTACAGCCATGGTGGCAGGCTGCATGGATGCTGTTATGAAGGAAGGCTCCCCTGAGCCTTCTCCTCAGCCTGGAGAAGAGAATGCTGCAGGGAGACCTCGTAAGATTCTTCGAGTACCTAGAGAGGGCCTGTAAGAAATCTGGAGAGGGGCTTTTGACAAGGGTCCATAGGGAAAATACAAGGGGAAATGGCTTTAAGGTGACAGAGGGGAGATTTAGATAAGACATTAGGAAGAAGTCAGTTACTGTGAAGGTGGTGAGGTGCTGGCAGAGGGTGCTCAGAGAAGCTGCGGCTGCCCATTCCTCTGGCAGTGTTCAAGGCCACATTGGACAAGGCTTGGAGCAACATGCTCTAGTGGAAGGTGTCACTGCCCGTGACAGAGGATATGGCACTATATGACACCTTTAGGTCCCTTCCAACCCAAACTATTCCATGATTCTACAATCAACTACAAGCAACATGCAAGGGTTGGAACTGGGTAAGATTCAAGGTCCCTTCCAATCCAAAGCATTCTATGATTCTCCAGCAGCAAAAATTCACTCCAATATTTACTATCCTGAACGTCCAGATAGGTCTTGACAACCTACATTTCCAGATTCTGAGGTATGAACATCAAGGACTGATTTCCACCCAAAGCCAGTGCATAGATACCAAAATCTAACTTTTACCAAATTTCTGGGCCATTTCCTAAGTAATCACTCACAAAAATGACAGCGAATCTGCTGACAGAAAAAATGGGAAGAAACAGCTTGTGGCTTGCTCTTGTTTTAAATTACCACAATCAGAGCTGATTTCTCTGGTCTTTCCTCACCAAATTATACCAAAATTCACTTTTAAAACCAAACAAATCACTTTTTCACTAAAAGAAAGTTAGCCAAGAGGAAAGGCAGCTGACCTGTACAAACACCTTTATGTGTCAGTATCAGTGTGCTAGCATATTATTCCATTCAGAAGGGTTAAACAGCAACACCATTTCATTAGATCAGGGTTTGTTTGGGATGTTTTTTTTTTCTTTTTAAAGGAACATGCAGAAACCCTAAGACTACTGCTCCCATTAACACACTTAGAAATGAATACTAAATCCTAAACCACAAATGCCAAATACTAACCTTCCCCCTGTCTATGCACTCAGTGTACGAGACAGAAGCCAGCTCCTAGTTCGCTCTTGAATTTCAAGTTGACAGCTCATATCACCTATCCATTAATTGTGAAGGACAACTCAGGAAAACGAAGACATTTCCTCAGATTATGCTGGTTTTAAAACACATCTCCTTCCATAGCTAAAATTAGTACCAGAGGCATGCATACTTTTGGAGGAACTTGTTTTTATTGTACACTCTTCTACTTGACACCCATAATTAAGACCGGGTTAAGCCTCCATCAGATTTTAGCGGTTCACAAAATTCCTGACTTTAAACTACTATGTGGGGAACCAGCACTGATGTATTTGTCTTCTTAAAAACTAGAATTAACTCTTTTTTCATCCCTGATTTGGCTTATCCTCATTTGAGGACCAAGAGGGCAAGTAACTTCTATTTTGTTCCTTGTTCCACAAATAAACTGACCAAGACCAGGCAATTTAATTCCCAAGTGGAACAATAGAGAACTCTGTCTTCCTTCTGAGCAAGAGTGAGGACAAAAAACCCAACTGCTAAGAAACCCCAAGGGCTGGGCATCAAGGCAGGAGCTGGAATGGAAAGGAGAGGCATGACAGTACATTCACATAGCGAGAAACAACAGCCCACAGGAAGGCACACAATGGCAGAGAGAGAATGCAATGGGATTTTATGCCTGCTTATAACAGCAGCATACATGCCAACTCCCTCAAAACCAAATGTGAGTTTGTTTTTATTTACTGTTTCCCAACGACTAAAGTCTAAGTAAGTCCATACAGTAAATACTCACTGAGTTTCACCTTAAAACAGACTGTGCACGTGCCACATTGCAATCATATGCTACAAGTGTACTCTGACAAATGCAAGAGTAATTTTACTTAACGTGGTAAAAACAACCCATTATGGAAGGCAATGAAATTCCAAAATTCTTCCCCCAGTGTAAGTATTGCAAAAGGTTTTATTTTCTATCAACACTAACTGAAGTCATTAAAAACAATTCCCCAAAGCACCACCAACATTAGATAATATAAGCATTTATACTATCAGTTAATACCTGAGCTCAGTGCCCTAAGATCAGCCTTGCAAGCTGTAAGGATCCTTTGTGCAGATCCATAGACAAAGGGACATACACACCTGCACACGCTGCTCACTCCCTTCTCTAACACCAGGGCAGCACAGGCAGAGCAGAAGGGAGAGCAACAGTTCAATGTGAATCATTGCAGAGAACTTAATTTCCAGGTCTTTGGTGTTGCAAGATCATCCAAGAAGGTCAACTTGTGTTGAAACCATTGCAATGGAAGAAAGTTTGCTTCCTGCTACTCAAGATAAGGTGAAGAACAGCATCCACCTTCTCTTGTCCTCACTGGACACAGATAACATGAAAAGATATTTACATGATTTGTGATGCACACACATGCAGAACTCACTGGTATGAATGAGTACAGCAGAATGTTAAGAAATGCCTCAAAAAAATAAGTAGAAATTCTACAACCTGAAGTATTTTGCACATTTTGCATTGCCAAGAAAATTGCTTTTAAGAATGGCTAGAGCATTTCTGGTATTTTACTTACATTATATTTTCTTGCCTGGCTTAGTGAAGCGAGATGAATACAGCTCTACCATGTCTGCTACCACTTGTCTACATTTTAGTGCCCTGTATGTTGAAATCGGGTTAATTTTAAGACAAATGAAGAACTTAATTTGAGGTGGTGTGGCCTCCTGCCCCCTGCCAAGAGAGGTACTAAAGATACTGGGATTTATCATTAGCATTAAAATCAGCATTAAAACAGGAAAGGTGAGTCCTTTCAAGTGCTTTTAGGGAAGAAAGATCTTCACTGGTCAATCATCATGCGCACACTCCAGCTTAACTGTGCCATGATATGCCTGATTAATCTGGCAGCCAAAGAAACCAAATCCAACCAAAAACCCTAAACCAAACCAAGGGGGCAGGAAGGAAGCCAGGAACAAAACACGACACAAGACCTAAAGCTATGTATGTACAGAGGGCAGGAGGTGTTGCAACAGGAGGGTGCACAATGGCAAAACACACAGGAGAAAGCCAGACGACCAAGCTTCATTATCTGCAGTGCGTATGAAACAACTCACTTATCCTTTCCCAAAATTCAGCAATCTCAGGCACCAATTTCACTATCACTTTAAGCTGTCTGGTGCGAGCTAATACTGCCACAGCAGATCCCTGTCCTCTCCCCCAATCCCAACTGCTCCCTTCAAACCTGCCCACCATCTGCTCACTCCCTAACAAAGAGCAAACCCATCAGCTCACAGACCTGACAGTCTCACAAAACCAAAGGCCTCCTTGTGCAACTAATAGAGCTAGAAGACGCAAGGATTAAAGTGTGACTTGATCCCAGCAAATGAGCCGGAGGCCTAAGCAACTGGAGATGGCAAAGAACTGGGTTGTGAGCCGCAGCCATCATTACTTTGCCAGTTCCTGGAAGTTTTGGAGGGTACATAACAAAAAAGTTCAGACTTTCATGGAATTTCATCTGCTTGATAGCAACACTGCATAAGCTGGACTTGCTTACACTACAGCCTGCTGATGTTTACATCTAGTACTGCCTAAAATGATTTTGTTGTAAATATTTTGTTTTAAAGAGATTGTTTGGTTACTGGCTACTATTATTATTCTTCCTGGAAGGAAGAGAATGATGGGCCATGAGCCAACACCAAACTTCTTAAAGTTGATCAATCGAGAACTCCAGTGTAGTTAGTTAGAAAAATTACTTGGCTGCTATAGTGGTTGCACAGAAAAAACTCCACCATGTACTACATGACACCACAAAACCAGCCTTAGTGAAAGAACAGCAAAATCATACAGAAAGTAGCACTACAAACTTGATTGTAAGGCCTTGTACACCTTTTCTCCTCTCCCCAAAGCTGGAAACAAGTGCTCCAAAGTACCACCATGAATGAAATACCTAGAACCTCCAGAAGCATGGGACAAAGGATTTTGCAATCAGTGGATTTTTCTCTCCAGCAGCTGCCATTTTGGAGAGCGTGTTACATGCTACAGAAAACACAAATGCATCAGGCAAGATTTCTGGTTTTGGTGTTTGCTTTCGTTTTCCAAGTGGGCATGCTTGGAAGTTCCTCAGGTTTCAGAGAAGTAAAGCGAGTCCAAATTCAAATGAGTATAGAAGAACAACTTGTCAGGCTTGCTGGTGCACAACCAAGTGACAGCGTTTTATGCCTCAGTATCAACTCCACTTACACAATGTGCTTGTTTATACCAGAAATATGACATATAACTGCTACTCATATAGCACGTGTGCACGCACAGAGAGGGAAGGCTTCTATAGATACTTATGCTATTTTCAGGGAATGAAACCAGGAAAAGACATTTAGTACATTAGATTCCAAGTGTTGAAACACAGCTATTGTGGACCACTGCCACCTGGACAACTGGGACAGGGCAGAGGAAATAGCACCACGGGCTTTCACCACGTCCTAACTATAAGTCAAGCCTTCAGTCTCCCTCAGTATGTTTTTGTGAGCACAGAAAAATGTGATGAGTGTGGTCCTAAAGGTCAGTAACCACCCTTGTTCTGACCACTGACTGAGCCTATGGAGAGTTGAGCTGAGAAAGGAACTGGCCGCCACAAGATACAAGCAACGCTAGCTGTCACTCTCAATCTGTGAAGAGCAAGATGCAAGCATCAAGCTTTGCAATACTACTCACATATGTAAGTTTATATAATCTCTAAATCAGAGGTATTTTTAGAAGCTGGCTGGTGGACAGCTTTGTGACCCACATGATGAGCTTTGGTCAGAGTACATGGCACTACGAGGGGAGGGGTGAGAACTGTGGCAGTTTAGAAACCTCTCCTTAGACCTTAGAGGTCAGGAGAGGGCCCATGTGGGGTGCTTCCAGGCACATACATGGTTACGTGTGGTCCATCGCAAGCTGCAAGCCAAAATGAAACTGAAGAAAGTGAGTGCTTGCTAGTCCCGTGGCAATGATGAGAATGGCAAGAGACTCAAGAGAGTACTACAAGGTTTCTCATTATGATTCAGAAAAGTGAAAGAGACTAAAGAATTACTTCACTAATACCACCCTGACACAGCAGAACATCAAAATGCTTAGCCTAGAAACTCAAAGGAAGACTTCAGCCACATAGACACAGCCAATTTTCCTCTTAGCCAGGAGAGGAGCCATGAATTCCATGTGAATATCTACAAAAAATAATGAACAGCTCTTAAAATTATCAAAGCATATCATGCAAAACTTCGCTCAAATCCAAGTCTACAAATAACCCACAAACAAGTTTTCAGGCTCAAAGGTGGAAGGGCACACTAAAAAGAGTACATACACCTTCTACCTAATGCACAGAATTAGCTGCAAGCCAGATACTGGGGCTTTTTCCAGCCACCAGAGATGACAAACAGGTTCTTTGCAACTGGCAGAGTCGCACATAGAGGACATATGGCACAATACAACTGCCTGGCAGAGGAAGAAAATCCTATGAAGTAAAAATATAAGGAGGTGACCTGGCTAGAAGAGGAGGCTTCCTTTCAAAAGCTACTCTATACGGAATTGTGAGTTACAGATTTTCTGACCAACTTGTCAAACAACAAAGAAAAAAAAAAATCGGTTGTGCAGGAGCAGCTTCAAATTTTGGCTGTTACTGCCTGAGATAGCTAATGATGGCCTATCTATTATAATCTATCAATAACAGTTGCAGGGACTTACACGAAATTTCATCTTATATTTATCTATTTCTGGTTATTATTTTCTACACTTTAAGAAGTAGTTTATCTGTGTTTTTTCAAGTTTTACATTGTTACGGAGCTCCTACAAGCTGGGTACTGCAATAGCTAATCCAAGACTGCTACTGAAAAACTGTTTGGTACAGGTAGACACGACATTCAGGAATCTGAATTGACTTCAAGGCCATTTACATTACTTTGATGTAATTAATTAGTGTTAATCTGAATTAAGCCTAATGACTAGCTTAAAAAGTTGGCATTAGTTGTGCTCTTCTGAATTTCAGCCTGCAATTATCATTTTAACTTACTAGGTAAATCAGATTTTTATTGCTATTCATCAATAAACTTACAGGTTTCTGTGTATACAAAGTGTTATATACTCTCTCTTCTGGGAATACCTTACAAACAGTTTCTAGGCTGCATGTGTATCACATGTTAGATTTTAAGTGTATCATATTGCCTGGAAGAAGAACAAAGCAAGCAGTATCATGTCAATATCAGCAAGATTGTTTTTTAAAAGCCTGCAAACTGGTTACCAAAAGTGAGTAAACAACAGGTGAAAACTACTTCACATAATGCCTATATAAACTAGGTAGCAGGTACCTTGCAGCCATGCCTAAAACCAAAATGCTATTGATTTCTTTCATTTGCCAAGAATAATATTGTCTCAAGTTCTTCCCCAAAGTGCAGCACTCATCTTGTCACCTTTGGTGCCCTTTTGCTGTAGGTGACAATACAGCTTTCAGAATGCTGCTACTTTTCCTGAGGCAAGCTCCTACAAGCTTTTCCTGAAGAAGCTCCTACAAAAACACTTTCTATGTTGGTCCAGCATGGGTAACTTTCCTCCAGCTAGTACAGTACCTCCTTTTCTCTCTACTTGTTGGGAACTGGTGGGCATTCCTCTCACTGCAAACACTACTGAAAGCTACACATACACCCTGTTTTCTAAGAAAGATAACATCTAGAGCACAGAAAATGAGAATTTAAAAATAAACTTAAGCAAAACACAGTAGAAGGAATTTATATAAGTAAAACAAAAATTAAGATGACCTATTAGTAAGTGCATATGCATGCATATAACTACCTCTTTTCTTTATGGTTAGTGCCCAGTAAAGCCAGGAGAGGAATCTCAAGTAGGACGCACTGTTGCTCTCCCCACCAAAACATGCAAAATCCAAGAATGTCAGGATGTTACACAAACCACACTAACAGCATTGCTGCCAAAACACGAGAGGAAAAACTAGTGGAAAAAAACCCTTGTGTTTGTTTTGCCCTATTTAACCTCTCCTTTTTTTCATTCCC
>JAOEHY010032708.1:0-18640 GCA_025447955.1 Psilopsiagon aurifrons | reverse complement strand
TAAAAAGGACATGGAACTGTTGGAAGAAGTCCAGAGGAGGGCCACGAGGATGATCATGGGACTGGAGCACCTCCTGTATGAAGATAGGATGAGAAACTTGGGGCTGTTCAGCATGGAGAAGAGAAGCTGTATGGAGACTTCGGAGCAGCCTTCCAGTGTCTGAGGGGGTCCTACAAGGATGCTCGTGAGGGACTCTTCATCAGGGACTGTAGTGACAGGACAAGGGGTAATGGGTTTAAAGTGAAACAGGGGAAGTTCAGGTTAGATATAAGGAAGAATTTCTTTACTATGAAGGCCCTGGAACAGGTTGCCCAAAGAAGTGGTAAATGCTCCATCCCTGGCAGTGTTCAAAGTCAGGCTGGACAGGGACCTGGGCAACATGGTCCAACGTGATGCATCCCTGCCCATGACAGGGAGCTGGAACTAGATTATCTGAAGGTCCTTTTCAACCCAAAACATTCTTTGACTATGTGAATAGACTACTAAATTTACAGACTTTGGTACAGCAGAGGGAATAAGATGCAAAAACAGTTAAGCAAAACATCTTGTTGCAATTCAGGTGGCCAAGCACAACAGAGATGGCTTTGCCCCCATGCAGCCAGAGGTCATTTGCCACTGTCACCTACTACAGGCAAATAAAAAAGGAGCTGCCTAATGGCACTTGCATAGCAGCAGAGAGCACGACAGAACATCCTGCCACTCAATTTACATGCTGATGGCTTTTAATGGCACCTAATCTTGTTTGTTATGGAGGCTGAATACTCAGCAGTAGAATTAATAAATATTTTCACGTACTTCATGAGGAAGCTGTCCCCTTAATAGCCCTAGCAGAGGAAAAAGTCACTGTATGTAAGTTCAACTAGTTAGCTCTGAAGCTAATGAGAATATCATGCTATCCTAGGCTTTTGCCATCCTGGGAATTATTTGTTCCATCTGAAGCTTTTCCTATGGAAATCTTTTTTGGGCAGCCAGTACAACTGAGTGGACTGATGCATTCTCTCTCTAATATGGCTGCTTAGTCAAGAGTTTCATTTTATGCTTTTGGAATACTGAAATGCACTGCTGAAGGTTCTATAAGCAGAGCCCTGCCTCACTCTTGTTAAGGTTAATACAAGGAAGAGGAATAATCAAGCCCCATGCCCTACTCGTACATGCTCAGTATTTTTGAGTGCAGTGAGAAAGTACACTGGCAAATCTCTCAGCCTCAGGCCGCATGATCTGTGTGGCCTGCCACTGGACCAAATGGTCTTTTGTCTTCCTGTAGCATTTAAACTGCCCCAAGAAAGTCACAGAAAATCTGCATTTAGTGTCTTAATTCAGATAACAGTATTCACTATATCTTCAGTGTTTGGAGTTCAAGTATTTGTGTTCCATGCTTTCAGATACTGGTGTAATTGAAATCTGCAAGAGTAAAACAATGTCCAAAGTCACTTGGTTCTTTCCTCCTGATAAAGATCAAAGTTCTGAAGACCTCAGTTTAGCAATCAGACACCCTAATTCCTTTCAGTAAGTTTTCCCTGATGTCTCAGGTCTGGAGTCAAGTGCCTACATCCTGCTGTAAGCATCCTGCAACAGGGAACACAGCAGTCTTCTACTCACACCTCCACCCTTGAGCATGTAGAAAACATCAAGAGCAACATAGTTCAGTCTCACATCCTGTGCTTCTATTCCATCAGATCCTTGTGTTTCTGATGTTCTCTTCAAGCTTACTAGGCTGACAGTGTATTTCTGATGCAGCTATTTGGGTTGGAGACTTCCAAGGCTCAATTTACATTAAATTCAAAACCAAATTTCAGGATTAAATTTTGGTTTTTTTTTTTTTTTTGTTTGTTTTTTTGTTTTTTTTTTTTTTTTTTTCTTGGGTGGGTGGGGAGGAATCATACTGAACCAACAATTAACGTATTTGCATTTTATGTAAGGCTGTTATGAATTTGTGCAACCTGCAGTTTGACACCTCCCTGTGCAGGATACTACACCCTGTCAGCAGAGGAAGATAGTAAACTACTGAATTAATGCATATTAGGATATTAGCATTGCTGCCTTTACCTAAGTAATATTTTGTTATTACTTGAAGTTACATTAATTATCAAACTAGTTACTAAAAAGTAAATAACTGACCTTTTCTACTGTTTCTACTGTATACATGCATATATGAACACAGGCACATGCATACATATACATACACACACAAGGCTGTACTGATAGCTTGACAAAACAAATCTGAGTTTTCATTAATTAGCTTTTCATAGGATTTCAGGAAACTGACACTGCTCTGCTATGTTCCAAAGTTATTAACTCATAACCAATACCCCTTCTCTCTTTCTCATTCTTGTGTAGGACCCTTTCCTGTAGCTCATTGTGTTCGTAGGTTTTGCCATGAGAGGAAAGACAGGAAAATCCACTCTGATACTAGAAAAATGAAATCTAGACCAGGACTCACAAACAGAACAAAGTGGAGCACCGTGCTAAGATTAAGTATGGTTTAAATAGCCATGGTAGTTCCAAGTGGTTTCAAATGCTGTAACAAAGGTGCGTCCCTAAGACCTATCAAGTGCTGCACATCAGTGTAAAATCATGGAGGGAAAAAAAGAAGGAAAAAATTGACTTTACCAGAAACAGCCATAGTGTCACTGATCCATGCAATTGAAAATATCCAGTCCTTATGTCCATCCTAAAAGGAAATAATGACAGATTTTTCTGTGTTGTTATACTGTAGAGTAGTTTCAAAGCAGAGAGCTATTCCTCACTCTGAATTTTAGCATAAACTCAGAAGGACACTTCTGCATTAAAAAACATACATAAAAGATCCCAGTAGCAAGCTGGAGCAGCTGGAAATACCCAACAGTAATGTTAACTTGGTTTGATTTTGAAGTGTATTATTCATAGCAAGCATTAGGTTACAGAAAAACAAGTCGCTGACCAATGACAAGTTGATCTCAGTCCTAAGGACTTATATTTTCCATTTTGAAAGCAGCATTCTTTACTTCTGTAAAGTAGCTATGTCTCTACTATAAAAAGTAACAAAACCTTAGTTCATGATATATGACTTACAGATTAATTTTTCAAAATATTTCAATTATCTTTTATTTAGAGAAACCTGGAGGGGCAGAGGGGGGAAGACCATAAGGCTATAGTTCCATTTGAAAAGCTGTAAAATCATAACAGTGCACAAATTAATAGTAAGACATAAATCTTCAGGCTTGAGTCTTTCTCCAGCTGATTATCTGCTACTGCAGAAACTCTGACCTGACCTCTGCTATTAACATCTATATGAAGTCCAGACAAAAGAGGAGGAATGAGAGAGAAGCGCTCAGCAACACCACCATATTCATTTCAGCCTTATTTAAGACTGGCTATTTAAAAAGCACTCACAATGTTTCAGAAATATTAGCAGTACCAGAGTCTATCAAACTGTAATAAGCCACTGGGTTAGAACTAATCCTCAAAGCCAAGTTCCACTCCTAGAATAATACATATACAAGTGAAATGGACAGGAACCTGGCTGAGAGATGATTCCCTCTCATGGCTGAGAGACATAACAAAGAATGCTTTTGTCAAAGTGTATTTGGTGGCGTATATCTGTTTATGTTCATCATAACTGTGGGAAAGAGGCAGGAAAACACAGGTGTGCAGCTGTTCTATGACCTTCACACTGCCACACCAGAGCGCCTGGCCAAAGCTCTCAGCATGCACAACAGGGAGATGACGAGAAGATGCACGGCCCCATGAATAAACAGAGATCTGGCACAAACCCAGCTGTTTTTCAAAGGGTAAAAAAGCAGGACCCTTTTGTAGCTGAATCAAAGCCTCACCTATGTGTGTAGGAATTTTCCCAGTTACCCGAGACTCCTGGCATCAGCTACAATGGGGCTTCCCAGCTGGAAGTGCGGGCCTGGATGATGATTCAGTAGTATTTGGGGATGTATTTCCTCTTAATCACTATTCTGTCTATCCAGTAATGAGTTGATGCATTGCTAATTTTTGTCAGTACTTTACTTACATATAACTGATTTCTTTATTGTACTTAACTATATATACCTGATCCACATTAGTGTTCTTAATAAACTGTGCATGTTATATACATCTACTGCGTGGTCATTTTGTTGCATACCCTGCCTGTCAGCAAAACAAGCTGCACTGGAGAAGACAAAAATTTGAAGAATGTGTATAATCTCTCCAACTTCCCAAAAAAACTTTTTCACTAAAGCTTGTTTCAGAGGTCATCACCACAATTAGACTTTAACATCTAGGATTCTGTCACATTTTCAAGTGCTTAAAAGTAAACTGAAGTAGACCTGAATAAGTGTGAAGAAGAAATCTGACAGAACCCTGAGAATCTTCTCACGTTTGTGTACGTATTCATAAATTTGAGACAACCTGATCAGGAATATTTTCAAGCTTTTCAAACTTCTGCTACAAGACTCCGAAATCTCCGAAATTCATCACTTCAAAGCAGAACTTCTTGTAGGTGACAGAACAAACTTACATCTCCCACACAGACAGGATCGAGTGTAGGTAGACGATAAACTGCAAGACTGTTGGGGTTGTCTCCACCAGTGGCCAGAAGGGTCCTGGAGGGGTTGAGCTCAATGGCATGGATACCACATCCCTGCTGGTTCACCACTCCGGGTTCACGATCTTTCAGAATAGGAATCTTGGTAATTTGGCCAGTCTGGACATCTACTACAAATAACTGGGAAAATAAACAAACAAAAAACAAAACCAGGAGATTTAAGTTATCACTGAACAAGTCAGAAAAATGAGATGGTCAAATACTGTCCCTCTTTTGAATTGGTATTCTTTTCAATCCACAAACGCTGCAAGTACGGCTGAAAAATGCATAAATTTCTTCCTAAAAGAAGTAAATTTAATTACAGAGCAATTTATTTCCATTTGGTTTTCACAGCAATGGAAGACAGAAGAGAGATTTGTCATGGGAAGTTTCCCATTTCACAAAGCCCTTGACTCTGAAGCTCTTTTCACTGTTCAATACTATGACAAAACAATACTGGTTTTCTGTTTCTCGGTACCACAGTGAGAAAGAGACCCACCTCAAAACAGGCAGTAAGCCCTAGGGGGCTCATCACACATCTCTCTTACCTCCCAGATAAGATACCCACCATGAAGTTTTTGTTTTGGCAAACAGACACTTTATAAATTTATATAATTGGGAGTTTGTCTTTTGGAAATATAGAGATTAGTAATTAAATACAGTACCCCCAGTGCAAACATCTGAAAAAAGGCATCTAGCTACATACCTCATCCCACAAAAAAAAAAGCTGGGGCTCTCTGTCATTGCCCCCTTGGCAAAAAACTCAGTTAAAGGCTTACACCTCTTCAAACAGACGTTATTTCACCCAGAGTTATGTCAGTTAAAACGTGTAACATTATGTGGCTATAGTCTAAACCAGAACAAAGGTTTACATCGCCTGACAAACTGCACTTTCATTTGAGAGGCTCTTGTGTTGGATTGTTTCACAGATAATGTTTGGAGGGCAGCTGCACTAACAATAAAACGCATATAACAGAGGGCACAAAGCCCTGTGAAGGGATGTGAGTGACCTGAGGAAATGGAAGATCTGAAGCTGACTTGGCACTAAGGAAAGTGATGTAGAATCACAGCCCTGGGGTATAATTAAAACCTACCTCCTAACCCCCAAGTTCATTTCTTCTACAACCAAAGCCTCTGGAAGTGAACTGAAGATGGAGAAGACAACAACAACAACAACCCAAAACAAAAGAAAAACAAACAAAATGCCTCAATGCAATTAAAAAAATACAGACCTGTCCTAGGTTCAGCAGTGGCAGTCATTTTTCTCTCTCTTAGTAGCTGGTGCAGTGCTGTGGTTTTGACTTTCAGCTGGAGAACAGCACTGATAACACCGATGTTTTCAGTTACTGCCCAGTAATGTTCACTCTGACAAAGGACTTTCTGAGTCTCATGCTTTGCCAGGGAGGAGAGGAAGCCAGGAGGAAGCAGAGACAGGACACCTGACCCAAACTGACCAAAGAGGTATTCCGTACCACAGCACATCATGCCCAGTATAGAAACTGGGGGGGGTCACCTGGAAGGCCCAGACTGAGGCTTGTTTGACTGGGTATCAGTTGGCAGATGGTGAGCAGTTGTATACTCTTCGCTTGTATTTCCCTTATCATTATTACTATTGCTGGCAGCAGCAGTGGTTTGTGTTATACCTTAGTTACTGGACTGCTCTTATCTCAACCTGTGGGAGCTGAATTCTTTTGATTCTCCTCCCCATCCCTCTGGGAGCGAGGGGAGGAAAAATACGGGAGTGGGTGAGCAGCTGTGTAGCTCTGGGCTGCTGGCTGGCCTTAAACCATGACAGCTCTTTGTGGCACCCAACATGGGGCATGAAGGGTTGAGATAACAACAGATCTGAACCGAATGTGTCTAATTGTATCTGTGATAAGCATTCATTGTTTCGGATTAATAGTCACTCATCAAAATGCTGATTCATTGGCTCTCAAAGCTGTTGCTCTTGATCTCAGGGTTTCAGCATGTTGTATCTTACTTACAGCCAGTATTTGCTGGTTTAGTGTTTACTGGCTGGGGGGCCTGGGCTAAGGTTCTTGTTTTGCTGTACTTTATGGTAATGACTTGTAATACAATAGAATCATTGACTATGAAACTGATCTGCCTTGCATTCCCAGTGTGGTCATCACCTCTATACTTTGGGAGGTATATAATGGCAATTTAGCAATCACATCATTTTTTTCCTCCTTGGGTGGTCAACCTATGAAGAAGACATTCCCTCACACCTTCAGCTCCCCCACCAAACTATTTACAGCATCATTTGTGAGTCCTGAAGGTTTTGGATGGCTTTTGAATACCCTTAAGACCTGCCTGCTGATTGTGATGTTGGCACACATACAGAGTGTGTTTTATCCACAGTCATATCATCTGATCTCAAAAGTTAAGCAGGTTTGGGTTTGGGTCTGGTCTAGGGTTAGATGACGATACAGGAGGACAAAGAGATTTTCCCCAAGGCTGGACAGTCACGAGTAGGGTGTGTGGGCAAATATCCAGGCCAGTGGGCCCCTTCAGTCCTTTGGAACTTCACCACTGAACAAGTGCAAAATCCAGAAAAACTAGTAAAACACTTAAATGAGGTGTCATCATTCTGGTCATACCAGCGAGAGACAAATCATGGCAACGTGCAGAGGCTTGGCCCATGCCTACAGAGCTCTGTTCAACACTATCCAGCACCTTCAAAGGAAAGAAGATGTCTCTGGATCTGAAGGCAAAGCAAGAGATAACACAGCTACTGCAACTCCAAGCACAGCAACTACATCAACCCCAATGACAAATACAGCAGCTACTCAAACCCTGACTACAACAGACAACAGAGCTACTCCAACTACAGCAGCTACACCAACCCCAGTGACAAGTCAGCAGCTACTCAAACCCCAACAGCAACAGACAATGCAACTGCTGGTGCTACTCAACCCCCAAGCACAGCAGCTGCACCAAACCCGACAACAGATATTGCAGACACTCCAACCCTAGTGGCAGAAACTGCAGTCCCTCCAACCACAGTGACAGTCACTGCAGCTAAACCAAAGGATTTTGTGCTGATATCAGTTGCCCCTGTAAGCAACGAGAAAAGCAAACAAGAGGCAGAAAGAGCAACCCATACAGTTAAGAAGGATGAAGAACCAATGCACTTCCTACAGGGGACAGCATCTGAACAAGAGCTATTATTACATGAATCAGAGGAAGAGGAAGAAGAGGTGACTTCTAGACCCTGGACCTTGACCAACCTACGGAATATGTGAAAAGATTTGAGCCATCTTCCTGGTGAGCACATCATCACCTGGTTGCTCCAATGCTGAGACAATGGGGCCGATGGTCACTAAATAGAAGGTAGGGAAGCCAAGCTGGAATCACTTGCTAGGGAAGGGGGAATTGACAAAGCAATTGCAAAAGAGAAATGGGCCCTCAGCCTTTGGAGGCAGCTCTTGGCAGCTGTGAAGGAAAGGTTTCCCTACAAGGATGATGTTACGTTGTTCAGCCAACTGGACTACAGTAGAGAAAGGCATCCAGTCCCTGAAGGAATCAGCCATTCTAGAGATGATCTACCACAGGCCAGATGTCGGGATGCATCTGTAGATCCAGATGAAGTTGAAGTTACATGACCCATGCGGCAGAAACTTACATGGAGTGCACCATCACTAAGGAAATTGTTCTGAAATGGTTTGTCAGAGATTTCTGGATGGACAGAAAAGAAATCCAGAGGTTCTCAGAGAGAAGTTATACATACAAGTTTTGTTAGGTGAACTCCCACAGACTGCAGATCTGTTCTTTAAGAAGTGTAAAAAAAGAAAATTTAGCAGCATAACTATTATTCTTGATCTACTGAGCTATCAAAATATTAATGTCAAATCAAAACCTGATACAGTGTGGTGTGTTAAATTCATTCTGCAGTGAAAGCTGAAATCTACTTATCCCTATTTGTGAGTTGAGTTTGTCTACCCAAATTCCTGCTCCTTGGTAGGCAGCAGTCCTGCACAAACAGATGACAGGTCCTACAGGGACTGAACATGTGTTTAGTTCTTTATTTTGCATGCAGGTGTGGAGTCAGCCTGCAGCTGAAATGCAGGTGAATAGGAAGGAGGCACCCCTCATTTCTCTCCCAAGCCCTTCAATACAGTTCACTGCCAGAGACAGCTAGTGAAAAAAACAATGCACACAGCAGCCCCTCTGCCCTAACCACATCCCTGAACATTAATACCTGCACTACAGGACCAGTAATTCCCTCTCCTCTCATATTCCTTTGTCCTTCCCCTGTGAGTGCATATCCTCTTTTCCTCCCTAGCATTTCCTTCCAGCAGAAACATCCAATTCCACCCCCTATCCTCCTTCAACTACTGAAAAATAAGCCAACCACAAAATCAACAGTTAAGTACCTAAGATTAACACTTGCAGGTGTCATCTGCAGTGCTAAACTGGTATCAGAAGAGCCCATTAGGAAAGCACATCCACAGCTCAGGATATCCATGGAGCCAGAGAAATTGTGCTTCAGCTGCAAGAGATTCATATTCATTTTCCCACAGGAAGTTTCCAAATTAAGGTGTTCTCAGAAGCAGCAACAGGACATATTTCTTGCAGTGCTTTCACCTACTCGTACCCCACTCTAATACATTGTCAGCCCTTGAACTGCTTTATCATTTTCTCACTTTCCTCCTCCAGTTGCACAGCATTACTGCAACCAGAACAGCAACTATTCTTACAGCAAGAAACTTTGCACAGTTAAGGGGCCTGACTTTGCAGTTTCAGCTGTAAAGTTCTTAGCAGTAACCTCTCCCCTTGTTTGGGAAGGAACCTAGCACAGTGTGGGCAGTTTAAAACCAACCATGGCCAACCTAGAATAAAATAAGGAAGCAATGTCTGCGTATGTTAGTGTCATGCATCACCTGGGGCAGGACAGGAAGCCAGAAGCTCACACTTGCATCACTGATTGTCAAGAAATTATCCCTGCAAATCCAGCCAACAGAAGTCAAGAGAAGCCAAATAATTCCTAGACACTTCTTAAAGCAAAAACAGGGAGAAATGTTAAGACAGGCACCCAGCTAAAAATGCATAAAATCTGAACACTGGATTAGAGTTTTAAAGACACTACAGTAAATAGAGTACAAATTACCTGGCTGCTTTTAAACAAGTGCAGTCAAAATTGCAGCATACAATGGCACAGATCTGAACAAAAACCTTCACTTGGCCTACTTTTTCCAAGCAGACAGGTACTTTCGCTACTCTTGAAATAAGTACACCTGCAAATAACACCAAACCAGCCTGGAATCCAAGAGTCTTTACAAAGTCCTGATAGCTCAACAATAGATTTATTGTTTTTCTTTCTCTGAAGCAGGAATAAGAACTTATTTTCCAGCTACTCATTATATAGAAGTTGAAAAACAGCCCTAAGAACTTCTCCTGGATGCACTGAACTCCCATCAACCCTGAAACAGTAAGCTGTGGATACTTGTCTATTGATTTTAAGCTCTGCAGATAATTCAGTTCCTCCTGCTAGTAAAATGTATGCAAGTCAGCATGCCAAATAACTTAACATCCAGGATTACTTAGCCAGGATCACTCTGGCCAACTGCTGCCGTAAGTCCAAAGACCACAATTCATCTGTGAGAAATGGAGCAGACCCGGCTATTATGTCCTCTGCAGGGCAACCTCGTTCTAACAAGGAAACAGGCTGGATGACATGACATAAAGAAATCCATCTTCCCATATTATTTTTTATTTTAATAATTCAGATGTACAGCTTGCAACAGTGCCACCTGCACTGGGTCTGGCTGAGATTGAGTTAATTTTCCCTACAGAAGGCATCATAGTGCTGTGCTTTGTATTAGCAGCTACAAAAGTATTGATAGCACACCAGTGTTTTGGCCACAGCTGAGCAGGGTTTGCATGGTGTCTAGGCTGGCACCCCAACATTCCCCCTCACCAACATGCAGAGGGTTGTCAAGATCTTGGACTATCAAATTGTTCTGTTTTCCTTTGCTTCCCTGTGCGTTGCTTTTGCTGCCTTTATCTCAGCTCATGAAGTTTTTGCATCTTATTTTCTCCACCATCCTGCTGAGGAAGAAAGTGAGAGCAGGTTGGTGGGCACATGGCCTTTAACCAAGGTCAACCTACCACTCACTCAAGGACCAAGGCAGACACTAAACATAAGCACCCTTCTCATGCACCTGTAACTGAAAGCACTGACTTTATACAACAAGATAAAAACCAGGTCTCTGAAATGCCATTTCAAGGCAGCACATAGGCTCTCTTGTGTTTTCCAAACAAACTCGTTTCTAACAAACTTCTTGAGTTAATTGTAGAGTGGTAACCTGACCTGCAGCATGTTTTTATTACACAAGGATGGAAATGGATTTACAAGGCACCAAGAACATGCATAAATGACTGCTTATTCTTAACAGAAGAAACATTCACAACATGCTGTGTGCCCCAGCTCCCCACATACTGCTCTCAGAAATAACAGGCATATTCTTGTCATTCATACTTATGTTTGAGACAAAGCAAAGAAAAACTCATTACCTTGCTAAAAAGAGTCCCTAAGAGAGAATCAATCACAATGAGGTTTCACAATTGGCTTAAACCAATCTTTGAGAACTTATGTGCTTCTCCTTTACCCACCCCAACAGTCTCATCACCCTTCTGACAGCAGCTAGTCCTCAGGTAGCTGCAAGGTCAGCTAGATCCTATCTTTGCCTTTGATGGAAAGGACCCCACAAGAAAGCCCATCTGAGTGAAAACAAACTCGTCCAGCCAGCTCCCCAACCACACGCACAGTGACAGCAAGAACAAGAAGGTGGAAACATCCCATTCTACAGCTGCACAACTCCCGACCAGCTGAACCTGGTGACAGAAACTTTACCATCAACCAAGCTACAAAAATGACATCACTGTTCTCCTCCAGATACATTTTTTTTTTGGCTAACAAAGGCAAGACAATGCTTAGAGAGTCATTACACCACTACTATGGCTAGTCATTCTGAGTAGCACCATTTTTTTGCTGGTCTCAACTCTTGCCTTTTATTCAGATTGTGAACATCTTTCTTTATGTTCCTAAAATCCTTGGCATAACGTTCTTCCATTTTTTTTGCAATACAGATTTATAGGATATACCAAGACTCAATAAACATGGACTCTTTAAAGACTAATATATCAAGCTTGTATGTCCCCCTTCCAGTAGGGATCAGAACAAACAATACTGGAAAGTGTCCCTGTCCAAGGCAGATGGGCTGGAACCAGATGACCTTTAAGGTCCCTTCCACCTCAAACCATTCTATGATTTTATGTCCAGCTTTTCATCCACCAGTACCTCCAAGTCCTTCTCCACTGGGATTTCTTATTCCCTTCATCCCCAGACTGTAGTCACGCCAAGTGACACCACTTGTCACCAGTCTCCATTTGGACACTGAGCTGCTGATCACTACCCTTTTGATAGGAACATCCAACCAATTCCTCCCCCACCAAACAGTCCACCCATCCATCCAGTCTGTATCTCTCCAATGCAGAGAGAAGGATGTTCTGAAAGACCATGCCAAAGGCCTTACAGAAGTACAGACAACATCAGTAGCTCTTCCCCTGTCCACAGATGGGACATGCTCCATCATGTAGCTCCATCAAAAAGGTTGGTTATGAAGGACATGCTCTTGAAGTGACAGCTGTCTCAGATCATCTCCCTGTCCTCCTTGTGCCCTAGCATAGCTTCTGTGAGGATCTGTCCTATGATATTCCCAGGCACAGAGGACAGGTTGACAGGCCAATAGTTCCCAGGGCTCTCCTTTTCAAAAACGGGAGCAGTGATTCCATTTTCCAGTCACCAGGGACTTCACTTGACTGCCATGACCCTTCAAGTATCATGGAGAGCAGTTTGGAAAGTACACCAGCTGTTCACTAATCTTACGAGAAAAACTACTCACAGGTTTTGCAGTACAGGTGACACAAATGGGTAATGGCCTCACACATCCTCCTTGAAAGGATCTAAAGCATAACAATCAAGAATATAAAGAAATCACCTGAGAAGTGAGCAGCAGTAAAAGCAGTCAGTTCACAGAATCACCGAATGCTTAGGGTTGGAAGGGACACCCTCCACTAGAACTTCACTGGCACTGAATTCATATTTCCAGAGACAAGATGATGCAATCAGGCATTCCACCTTGTTATGAAACTGTAACAGTACTAGCTAATAGGCTAGTCACTTTGATGTCGCCGAATTTGCCCACTGCCGAAATCGTATTTGTCAGTTTTCACCTGTGCCTTGCCCTCTGCATTTAATTTCAGGAAGCTGTCAGACAGTTAACACATGTTGACTGATGTCAAACAATGGAGAAGTGAGAGTTCAGCTGCTTAAGGGCATCTCTACCACCCACCCCGTACCTGGCACAGAAACCAGGCTCTGAAGACATGCATGGCTATCATGTGCAGTTGACAGAAAAACAAATGCTCTTGAGACAAGAAACAGCATGTGGCTATTTACATGTATGCCACTAAAGAAGGGTGAATGGAAGTGTCAGTTAAATGCATCTGAGATTTATTTACACTGAGTTTCTGTCACTGTTCAGTGGACTTTGAGTAGAGCTACAAACTGCAGGAGCTTGACTTCTCATTCCTTCCCTGGGATCAGAAACTACAGTCTTCATGATTCTTCATTACATGTGCAAAGCCAGAAGATCTGTTAACTTGCAGAGCAAGCAGAAACCATTTTCCCCCTAATGAATACATAATCGTGGATGGAAGAGCAACTGTGCACTGTATTCTCATCACTACAACCCCAGAACAACAAAACTAGGTTATAAGTGTATTAGATGCACCAAACAGATGTGGGATCTCCTGAATGAATTTGAAGTCTCTAAGAAGAAACAAGAGCTGGTGTGTTTAACAGCAGGGCACCCAAGGTAACACATGGATCTACCAAGGAGAGAAAATGTATCAGCTAGCACTCATAAAGCAACCCAACCTATTCATGCCTTGGAAAAGCTGAAAACAGAATAGAACATTCCATAAAGAAGTTTTTGAACACAAATACATCTATCAGGCCTGCCTAAAACAATTTAAAAACTAAAAGAACCTATATTCCAGGCAGTTACATTCTTAAGCAATTAGATACTAATAAGTTTCTTGTATATAGGTAATTAGTTTGGACTTTTGTATATTTTTGCCCTTAACTTCACAACTAGTGAGAGAATTATGTCCTGAACACAGAACTAAGGGAACAAAAGAAGCTTCAAAATGATTACTGAAACTTCCTAGAAGCTGCTTTACTCTTCATTTCCTGAAATATAAAGCAAAAAACCAGCAATCTGCAGCAATCTCATGTTCAGTGTTCTCATTTGCCATAAGCTGTCTCCTATGTAAACTTCAAAGTTTTTCTAAGAAGCCTGAACAGAAGATGCTGATTACAGACAGAACTTCTTTCTGAGAATCTCAGAATCAGCCTTTGGTAATTTAGATGCCATGGTGACACACCCTAAATGTTTGTACCTCTCAGAGGTTTGTCCACTTATTCATCTGAATTCAGAAAACATCAAGAAGCCCACTGCATACAAGATTTAGGAGATTCTTGCAAGCATGAATCTGGCCTCAGAAAAGCACAGGTGATAGTGATTGAATTTTTAGACACCTGAATGCTTGCATAGGGTCAGTAATTGCAAATTTATCAGAAAAAGTGGGCACCTTTAAAAAAGACAAATATTTGATTTACAGCTGGCCAGCTATGAACACCCAAATCCACTGTAGAACAATGAAGTTATTTCATACACACAATCATACTCAGGGATACTTTTAAGGCTAAGAAGTTACACCAAATAATTAAGCAAGTTATAATCATCATTAAAAACAAGCAAAATAGAGAGCTCCATAGTCTCTTCAATGTTTATAGTGACTAGTACTGTCAGGCAACTAAAAGCAAACCTACCTATGACAAGACCATATTTATGCTTTGTTATTAAAAACAGTGAATCCTTCAGGCACAGCATTGCCAAGGGCAGTTTTTAAATTAAGTGCAAAAAGCTCTCAGCAGCACACTCAAGCTTTGATTAAAATAACTGCTATGGTTTGTATTTTTCTGTTGCATTAACATAATAATTATGCGCACCTACAGTGCAGCAAATCCCATTCAGGTCAACCACATTGTTTCAGATTTACTCCCAACTTAAATGCCACAACTTCAGCATATGAGAATTGGCAAAGGAATTCTTCTTTATTAGGTCGCTTACTCAGGAGATGAGAGAGAAAATCTCATAATTAGAGTGTAGGGTTCAACACTCTACTTGTTCAAATGTGAACACAAAGCAACTAAGCTAAAGCTATTACAGTATTCATAATTCATACATAATTTTTCACAGTGCTGAAGTGAATTCTTTCTTAATCACTATATTTTGCTTAATAAAAGAAGAGGACCACCTATAATGTTATGTCTAGCTGTGGAAGCAGACACTTCTTTGCAGCATATGCAGTGGGAACAACAATATGGTTGAATCCCTCTCCAGTTCCACAATTGTTTCATCCCAAACAGTTTTCTGCTAGGTTGCATTAGTAATGTACTTGCCCATTTATCTTTGCTGCAGCAGCGCTGGAACGGCAGAAGTTACAGAACACAGCAAAACTGCCCCAGCTCCATAAAACACACAGTCATCTTGCTAGACTAAGCAAGATTTTCAAAAGCTTGTGTTTCAGCAGGAGTTAGTCTCCTGTTAAGCTGTTCCACGAGCAGTGCTGGCTGCTGCCCAGCCAGGACTATGAACACATAGGGAGAAAGAAGGCAGAAAGATTCAATTCCAGGCTTATTCCAGTGAAAAGATTGTTTTGTTTATACAGCTAATCCTTGCTTCTTACAAGCTACTGCATGAAAGCCTCCTGCTGTGTTACTATGAATAACAGAATATCTGAAATAGAAAAACAAAATCACACCACTTTCCCTTGCAGGTCAGATCATTGAGCACAGCTTCTGCACTGAAGAATCCTGAGGCAAAGAAGCAGTCAGACCTACTGACAAACTGAGGTCTAAGGACTGCTTGATCTATACATTCCTTACAACACTTGCTTAACTTCTGTGTCACTAAGCAGCTTCCAAAGAACAAATATGGGATTTTGAAACTACTTCAATCAGAACTGCATATGTGAAACTGCAACCTCAGCCAACAAAATTGGGCTACTTACTCCAGCGGAGAATGCTACCTAAGAGCCATGTTTTCCTTATTAATCACATAGATCATAAATTTAAAATTCCCCTATTATGTTTTAGATCCAAAGCATCACTGTAACAGACAGAAGAGGTTTCAGTCTTTGCTGAAGCACATGAAGGCACATAAGCAAGAGAAGTTATATGAACACTGGAAACAGATTTAGAGTGAAAAATCATGCAGTCAACAAGCAAAGGATAATCCTGAAGTTCTGAAATATACTTTTTAAGCTAGGAATGTTTCCAGCTACTCCAACAAATATCTGGAATTTACCCACTGTTTTGAGTTTTGCAGCAACTTTTCAAACTCATCAGCACAAAACCACATATAAAACCAAACTGTGCTAAGACTGACTATAAGAAAAAGAGCAACATCTGCTAGGCAGATAGCTAACATTTAGCAAAGCTAAAAATTGAATCTCCAGTCTCAGGACAATATTCAACCCCACTGCTGCTTTCCATCCCACAGACAGATGTAAATAATTTGGTGCAGATCAGACAGATGCTGCATGAGGTACAGGCATGGTGCTTAAGTTCGCAGCTATCTGCACAGTGCCTTATTTGCAGATGAGAAGGGGTCATCACTGAGCATTAACCTTCATTCAAAATTAATTGTGCATGACCTTGACTCCACTCCTAACTACTCATTAATATTTTCCTTGGCAGTCTACATACTTTGATTATGGTAAGCATCATTTAAGAAAGGGGGTGGCATAATTAACAGAAAGGACAGAACAGAGAGGAGGCACTTACTGTGTTGCATTTTGTCCCACACACCACTTGTCGATGGTTCAGCCACTGGGAGGCAAACACTTTGTTAAGGGTTCCGAGGTGAAATTCTCTCTCCTTCAGGAGGCTGGGAAGCTGCTGGGCTGCATATCCATGCAACAAGTGATGATAGCTGGACTCATTCTGCATCCTGACCTCTCTACCTTTCAGGTAGTACACCAGAGACCTTTTCACTGGGGGGAGCCTTTTCCTTTTGTGAACTGAGTGATCCCACCCATACTGTGGAAAACAAACATAGAAATGAGATAAAGCTACTAGAACAAACTTAAGGCACGACCCTTCCAAACTCAAAGATATTCTCAAGGAAATACTGAATTTTTCCAAGGTATTTGTGGAGTACCATGCACAGAAATAAACACAGAAATGCCTATACAGCCCTTAGCAGTGTAAAATCTAAAGAAACAACACTGTGAAGACATCAAAACCAGTCCACGCCGGTTCGGCACCGCTGAGACTCTTATAGTAACAAGAGGGAACCGAGAGGGCAGCCAGAAAGCCCCCAGCCGCGAGCTCGGAGGGCTTGAAGCGGGTGATCACCCGGTACCGACCCCGCCATTAATGGGTCTCTTCCCCCGTCCTGGCGTGAGCCAGCCCTGCAGCATTGCTCAACCCGAGGGCACCGGCCGTTATGGGCCGAACGGCTAAACCCAACGGGGGCAGCGCGGGGCAGGAGGAGGTCAGGTGAGCTCCTGGCGCCAGCGGGGCGGGGAGCGGCGAGAGCTGCATCGCACCGGGACACCCCCCAGCACCGGCGACGGGACTGCTCTTCACCCCCCCTCATATCCCTTATACAACAAGACCCCCTGCCCGCCCCAACCGGGCACAGCCCGGTCAGGGTCACCCCTTCACCCAGACACCGCCACGTTCCCCCCACACCGGGGACAACGGCTTCCCCCCGCCCCACATCACAGACCGACGCCCGCGCTTCCGACCTACCGGCTCCCCTTGGAGCCCCCCGGGCCCTGCGGCAGCGGCAGCCGCCGCTTTCCGCTTCCTGCTAACTGTTTTCCGGGACATAGTAGAAGAAGAAGGAGTAGGAACAGGAGGAGGAGAGGCCGACAGCCCGGCCCGGGCCCCACATGGAGCAGGAGGGGTGGGCGGCCGCCGCGGGACGGGGCATACAAGCGCGAGAGCCCAGCGCGGCCGCTCCCCCCGCCACAGGCCCCGCCGCCGCGCGTCACGACATCTTCCACACGGCCTTACCCCCTCCCTCCCGGATTTACGACAGCCGCGTCGCAGCTTTGCGGCAGCTCCCTGTCCCCGCCCGAGAGCACTGTTTCCTAGCAACCGCAGGAGGCAGAGCGGTCCCCTCTACGGTTGGGAGGGCAGTGCCCCCTGGCGGCCGGGGGGAGCTGGCGGGCGCTGGACGCGGCTTTTCTTCCTTCTTTTATTGTTTTTCTTTCTTCTTTCTTTTATTTTAAGCAGCCAAGGCTGGACGGGCAGCTCCTGCACGGAGACCCGATCAGGTAGGCAGCCTGGCTTCATCACCTGGCTCCTCCGTGGGGCTCTGAGGGCTGGGCTTCATAGAATGATAGAGTCAAGCAGGTTGGAAAAGAGCTTTAAGATCATCAACTCCAACCATTACCCCAGCACTGCCAAGTCCAGCACTAACCCATGTCACTGAGGGACTCATTTACACGGTTTGTGAACACTTCCAGGGACACTTACTCCACCTCTGCCCTTGAGCGGCCTCTTCCAATGCCTGGATATCCTCTCTGTGAAGAAATTGTTCCAAATATCCCATCTAAACCTCTCTTGGCACAGCTGGAGGCCATTTCCTCTTGTCCTAGCACTTGTACTTGGGAGAAGAAACTGACCTCACCTCACTACAACCTCCTTTCAGGCAGTTGTAGAGAGTGATAAGGTCCTCCCTGAGCCTTTTCTCTCCAGACTAAACCCCCCAGGTCCCTCAGCTGTTCCCCATCACATTTGTGCTCCAGGCCCTGCAAAAGCTCCATTGCCCTTCTCTGGACCCACTTCAGCGCCTCACCGTCTCTCTTGTAGTGAGGGTCCCAGCACTGAGCACAGGGTTCGAGGTGCATCCTCCCCAGTGCCCAGTGCTGGGGGATGATCACTGCCCTGGCCCTGCTGCCACACTATTGCTGGTACAGGCCAGGATGCTGTTGGGCTTC